>JANHFO010005046.1:17939-29400 GCA_032468095.1 Pareas carinatus
GTTTATCACAGATGCTGGATTTTTTTTGAGAAAAGGGCCTCAGAGTTCCTCCATGACGGTTAAGGAGAGGGGGAGGCAGGGGGAATGACAGGACAGGCAGTGGGGCAGTGTGTGTGTGTGTGTGTGTGTGTGTGTGTGTGTGTGTGTGTGTGTGTGTTCCAACCAATAAGGGAGACACTGACCCAAAGTGGGAAGCGGCAGCAGGAGAAAAGATTTCAAAAGAAAACCCCAAGAGAGAGACCGGACAAGTGAAGGTTCTCTTCCAAGACTGAAGGGCAATCAGGAGGCGTTCTGGTTCTGGAAGATCGAGGCTTTCTCCTTCAGCAAATCCAGGCAGAGGTGGCAGCTCCAGCTCCCTGCAAGGTGAAAAGCATTTTCCCATTCAAGGCAACGATAGTCAAGAATCAATGAGGGAGAATCTCTGTAGCTCAGGGCTGAAGGGATGGTGGTGGTCCTTGGTGGTTTTCCTGCAGGCGTTTCGTGACCCGACTAGGTAACATCATCAGTGCCAGAAAGGTCATTTGCAGCAAAGCCGACTCCCTTCCAGCACACGGTCTGCTGTCAGTTTATATTCTGGTGGCTGGCCCTGTCAGTCTGGGTGGAGGGCGGTTTTAAGAGATTTCTTTGATTGGGCTGCTTGCTGTTTGCCAGTCTCTCGATTGGGGCATTGTGTTTACTTGGTGGTTGGTCTGAAGGCAGCAAATCGCACCCCTTAGCCGTGATGTTACCTAGTTTGGGTCACGAAACGTCTGCAAGAAAACCTCCCCGCTCAGAGAGCACCAAGGACTCCTCAGAGTAAGAGGCGCTGTGTAACTGTGACTCGATTAGCCTCTTCTCCCTTCTCTGCTTTATTCCCATTCCTTTTAAGCCGTAAGTCGGACCAGAAGCGAATGGGTGGTAAATTGTACAATAATAGGCCTGGAAGGGACCCTTGGAGGTCTTCTCGGCAGGAGTCCTTATACCGTCCCAGACAAAACTCAAGACTTTTCTTTAAAACCTCCAGCGATGGAGCACCCACCATTCCAAGAGATAAGCTGTTCCTCACGGTCAGGAAATATTGGCCAGCGATCCAACATAAGCTGGTTGGAGACTCTCGTGCCAGCTTGGCATCGATATGTCAAATTCTTGGGCAGAGGTCGTTGCCTCCTCCAGCTAATGTTTAGCCGGAGATGTAAATATTAATCCCAAGAACGTCTAAATGGGACAATGCATCGGCTCACATCCGGTGGGGCCTCTAGGCAATGGAGCCGGTATAGTTCTGAGTGTCACCTCGTTGTACCGACAGACAAGAGGCT
The DNA here is from genome assembly GCA_032468095.1 of Pareas carinatus. NCBI lineage: Eukaryota > Metazoa > Chordata > Lepidosauria > Squamata > Pareidae > Pareas > Pareas carinatus. Next base: position 19,235 of record JANHFO010005046.1, read on the forward strand.
TTTCTCTTAATTTAAACTAGAGCCATGACAGCCTGACCGTGAGTCATGATTCTCTTGGGAAGTGACGCAAAAATGAATGGGCTGGTTGAAACTAACGGGAGCTGAAAGGATCGTCTCAAACCCCTGAGTCAGCTCCTGCTCTGGAAACAAGGAGCTTGCTATAAGCCACCATTTTGCTTTGCCATAATACAGGAAGGGCTGGCAATCTTTTAGGGTGGCGGTGTGGATGTGTGTTCACGTGCATGCACATATATATAGTATGTGCTAATTTTGATCTCCTTTCCTTTCCTTTTTGAACTCCTTCCTTCCTTCCTTCCTCCCTCCCTCTTCTTTCATTCTGTCTTAATTTAGATGCTGTCCATCTCATCAATTATGCGATTCTGAGCAGCTTAAAAATCTCATGAACCTTCACATCGGAAGGCCAAAAATCTTGGAAGGTGGAGGCCAAAGCAAGATTTTGGACTTTCAAATTCTATTTGTTATATGTAACATTTGAATGTTGGTTATTTCATCTTGGGGAATCACAGGCCCTGAGACGCTTAATGGAACGGGTCTAATATTTATATTTGGCTGTACACGTATTCACAGCAGCTACAGGATGACGAAATAATTAGAACATTTTTAGAATATGCAGAAACGGACAGACGGACTTTGATGCTGAAAGACGAAGAAGAATCGGTATACTTCAAAACATGGAATCGTTTTTATGGATGGTCAGACAAGAGATGAAAGGAGTAGGTTTGAAATTCTATTAGAAAGATAGATAAATATATATAAAAAGGTATATCCAGTTGGTTGATGTTGATCTAAAAATTTACTTGTACTTTTTTTAAAAAAAACTTGCTTTAAATGATTTTTTTTTAAAAAAAGGAACAGGTCTCTAAGCTGTAATCCCAAGATATCTTTTGATTTTAAAGAGAGCATGAGCCATAGTGGTGGATCAAAAACCTGAGTCTTCCTGACGAGCTGAACCACCAATTTCATCCTGGGCTGCCAGGGGGAGATGTTAGAAGCTCCACATGAAGGGAAGCAGGCTGCTCAACAATTGTGAGCTGCACGGCCATTCAGGGCTCCCAAAATGTCACCCAGGTGAAAGGGAGGGAGGGACTAGAAGGGGAGCAGAATAGCACTCACCTTCCGGAGGTTCTGACATAGGTGGAGTGAGGCAGTACATGTGATAGCCACGGTCGCAATCGTCACAGAACAGCAGCTGGTCCTGAGGAAGATGGGGAGGGAGGAACAATGAAGAATACGGCTTAACCCCACCTCCTTTTGGACTGGAAGACATAGAACATACTACATTGAGTATCAGAGTTGGAAGGGACCTCGGAGGTCTTCCAGTCCAACCCCTGCACGGGCAGGAGACCCTATCACATTTCAGACAAATGGCTGTCCAATCGCTTCTAGTGTTGAAGCACCCACAACTTCTTAGAGGCAAGTTGTTCCACTGATTAATTGTCCTCACTGTCAGGAAATTTCCCCTTAATTCCGGATTGCTTCTCTCCTTGGTTAGCTTCCAACCATTGTTTCTTGTCTTGCCTTTTGTTGCTTCGGAAAATAGTTTAACCCCGTTTTTGTAGCAGCCTCTCAAATACTGGAAAACAGGGCTATCATGTTCCCCCTAGTCCTTCTTTTCTCTAGAGTGGCCATACTCAATTCCTGCAACCGTTCTTGGTATGTTTTAGCCTCCATTCCTCCAATCTTTGTTGCTCTTCTCTGCTCTCTTTCTAGAGTCTCTACATTATTTTTATATCCTGATGACCCAAACTGGACACAACAGTCCAAGTGTGGCCTTATCAAGGCCTTATCAAGCAATGCTAACATTTCAAGTGATCGAGAAACAGCACCCAGAGGACGCAAACCCTTTTCTTCTTATGAACCCCAAAAAGTAATATTTCCCGGGATGCAAAAGACTCCATACTTGGAATGGTCAGATCAAAGTTGGGACTCAGCAAGTGAGGCTGGAAGAATCACTTTTGAATTCAAGTTTTTTTTCCCTCCCCCTTGCCAAAAAGCTCCAAGCAGAGGTTTTGTCTTCTGAGCTTTCAAACTCATGCTGGACTCCATCTCAGGGAACTTCTCTGTGTCCTCTGAGCTGTTCATTGTGTGATATTTATACGGCGGCTGTGGTGTGCAGCTTTGCAGATGTAGGTTGGGGTGTCGATGGGGCGTTAAGGACATTCCTTCCAACTTGAACCAGGTCAGCCTTTTTTGGGGGGGGAGGGAAGGGAAGGGAGAGGAAAAGCACTCACGTCGTTCTCCGAGGTGCCACAGATGTTACAGCACTTGCATTCAATGCACTGCCAACGGTAGGTCTTCACCGCAGCCATCATGACTGGCGTGAACTGCAAACAAGATGGGTGCCCTGCAGAGAGGAGAAATAAAGAAGGTGCGCCAGGAAAGGCGGGGTGAGCTAATTGGCAGGTGGACAGCCTAAGGCGAAGCGAGAGCTTTTCCCCAAGGGCACCCGGGGGGGGGGAGAGGGTCCCCCATGGCGTGCGTACCTGATCGCCCGCAGTCCGAGCACGAAACCAGCTCTTCGGGTTGACCCGTCTTCTTGTTGATCTTAGAGTCTCCCAGGCAAAAGTCGCAGTAATTGTTGGGCAGGGCCAACCCATCAGGACCCTTTTTTGCTGTGGGGGGAGAAAAGGGGTTTGCCTTTCAAAGCGCAGCAGGGGCTGGTCCTGTTTAACAGCCCAGCTAAACTCTGAGACATCCCCCCCCTCCAAAAAAAATGGGCAAATCCTGCACAGAAAACTTTGGGCAGAGCAACTGCGAGATTCAGACACACAGCTTGGGCTGGGCATGTTTCCTAATAGACATACGTACTCGTTGCAAAGTTATTTCTTTTTTTAAAACCTCGGAAGATCACCGTGGTGTGGTTCCCTCCCGTCAGCGCTTAAGTTTCAAATCATTATAGCTAAGTCCATTTCTAACTGTGGTTGGCAATGGTGGTCTGTCAATTCCCACTGTTGGGAGGTGGTCCTCGGGCACCGTGATCCGCTCTGAAAGTGGAAGGGGCAAAGGAGTTGGCCGAGGAGGAGGAGGAGGAAGAAGAAACACCCCGAACTAGAGAAGGCTCCCACTGATAAATATAATCGGGGGCAGCAGAGTCCGAGCCCTTTCGGAGTCTGGCAACTGCGAGTGATTCAAAACAAGAGTCGGGGGGGAAAAGAGGGAGTGGATGCGATGAATGCGAAAGTGGACAAATGCAACCTGACAGCAAGGCTGTTCCATAATCTCCGTTATGCAAGGACCAGCAGGGCCAAACATGGATTCTGCCCTCATTCACAGCGATCAGGCTGAATAGAAGCCGGGAAAACAGGCATCGAGATTTGCACCTAGCTCAAAACAAGTCAAAGGGAGGGGCAGAAGATCCCCGCAGCTTACTTTTCTGCTCCTCTGATCTCTGGGAGACGGGCGTGGGGGGCTGAGAGTCCTCCTTGTCCTCCCCTTCTTCCTCCGCCAGGTGACAGTGAGCGTAGTGGTAGCTCAGGCCGGGGCGATTCTTGTAGCGTTTCCCACAGACTGAACAGGAAAGGATTAGAAAGGAGAGACTGAGAACCGCGGCAACTGGGAAAGGCCACCCTCCCACGTCCCTTCTCAGCCAGACCCACCAGTGGGGTCTTCTTCACTCAAATGCCACCCCAAAGCATGCTGCCAACTTCCTTAAACAGGCAGTCCTCGATTTACAACCGGTTACTCAATGACCGTTCCAAGTTATGACAGGCTGTTCCAGAGCTACCTTATGACCTGTTTTTTGAAGTCACAACAGTTGCACACCCTTCTGAAGTCACACGGTCTTCCTTTTTGGGACACCGGTGCAAGTTTAAGGTTGTTTGGAGCATCCCACAATCACACGACTGTGATTTGTGACTTTTTTTTTGCCAGTTTTTCAGCTTTTACTTTTGTTTTCCGGCAACAACAACCAAAAAAAAGCCCATTGGAGAAAATGGATTCACTTTAACGATTGCTGCATTCAATTAATGAGTGTTGACATAAATGATCATAGCTTCGAATCCAGTCATGTGATGCTTTGAATGACGACTGCAACGACTTAACAACTGTAATTCCGGGTTCAATTCCGGTTGTAAGTTGAGGACTCCTTGTACAGAGTAGAAGGGGTGCCCATAGTAGCAGAGCTGAGAGCAGAGTGTCGAATTCTCTGAGCAGAATCCGATTCCTTCAGTTACCCCCAAGGTCTGCCTATAACCACGTCCCAGGGGACTAGGCGAACTCCCAAGGCAGCTCATTCAGGACCACAAACGAAACGGCTGCTTGCCACAATAATGGAGCGAACCACATTCAGTATCCCAAACAATCCAGCATTGCAAACAATCCACAGAGTGCATGCGGACGAGTGATGAAATTCAACCCTTTTCTGCCCTTCCATACATGCAGGATAATGTGTCTTGAAACAAAAAAATCATGTTTACGCAAGATTCCACCCTTTACTCAGTTCTTCCCAAATCCCCGATAGGATCCCGATTTGCCTCCGCCCTTCCCAAATCCAGGCTTTCCTCTAAGTTCTTTTGTATAAATATCGGTTCTAGAATTTATTGTAAAGAAGCCTGTATCCCTGTTAGACTTCCAGGATTCCCTCCCTCCCCCCAATTTACCTGATTCCGTTTTTTGTTCTCTTCCCTGTGCTACATGTTGGCTCGTGTGGTGCTTGGAGCACGAAGCCGTCCCTTGTACTTCTGCACGGCCTTGTGCTTTCTAATTGAAGCCCAGCCTGGCAAATGAGCTTGCAAAAGCTGAACGCTGGTTAGTACATTTTTAGCACTAGCTGGGATTTTCATGCCAGTCACACTCAAAAAAAATAAAATATCCCCCCTTCTGCACCCAGCATGGATTCTTAGGTAATGCTTTACCTAACCTTTTGGACCTCAGGGACCACTAAATTCATAATTTAAAATCCCGTGGACCACTAATGAGAATTCTCCAAACTCGGCCAACGTTTAAGACATGCGGACTTCAACTCCCAGAATTCCCTAGTCAGCATGGCTAGCTGAGGAATTTTGGAAACTGAAATGCACAAGTCTTAAAAGTTGGCCAAGTTTGGAGACTCCTGCTCTACGGAAAGAGGATAGGGCTACATTTTAGGTGCTCTTTTCTTCCCTTGACAAAAACGTACCTTCCTTACCGCTTACTAACCTCCCTCGGCAAATTCCTGGGAGACAGAAGACCTGACAAAACTGACTCCTAGCTTTAAGAATGTGCCAGGAACATATTTCAAAGGTCAAGAGAAGGAGAACAAGTAATCTTTGTGGCTCAAATTAATCCACCAAACAATACATCCTAAATATGGAAACAGCTCAGGCCAAAAACAAGAAAGCAGACCATATTTAGAAGGAAGCAGTAGAGCAGCTGGTGGGAGGGAAGTGGGGGTTAAAAAGCAAAACAAATCCTTTCCAAATCCTTGGAGCTATGCAGGTCTCACACTCGTGTGTGTTCCTGTACGGATGTGCCCGTGCGCACATGAATGTGCGTGCGTGTGTAGGTATCCAGCAAATGAAAATTTAATTTGCCAAGAGGGAAAAAAGTCAACAGTTCTCTTAAGGATTGCACAGGTAGCCCTCAACGTACGACCACAATTGGGTTCAAAATTTCTGTAGCTAAGTGAGACACTTGTTAGGTGAGCTTTGCCCCACTTTATGATCTTTCTCGTCACAGTTGCTAAGTGAATCGCCGCAGATGTTAAGTTAGTCACACGGTTGTTAAGTGGATCTGACTTCCCCATCGACTTTGCTTGTCAGAAAGTCATAAAAGATGATGGACGTGATCCCGGGACAAGGCAATTGTCATAAATACATGCCTGTGTCTTGAATTTTAAGGACGTGACTGCGGCGATGCTACAGCGGTCGTAACTGTGAAAAGCGATCCTCTTGCTTTTCTCAGTGCTGTTGTAACTTCAAACAGGTCACTAAACAAACTATTGTAAGTCGAGGACTACCTGTATAAACCCAGCTGATTAAGAAGCTAAACAAGCAGGTCCTGCCCTATCTGTCTACTATAGTCAGCAACCAAAATGGCTGTGGGGCAAATAAAAGTTCCACAGAAGAGGGAGCAAAGGCAGAAGGGGAACCGATCCTGATGTATCGCATTTCTAAAAAATCAAAGGCTTGTCTCTCATCATCCCTATCGACAGTTTGAATTCAGGCTTAGAACTGTCTTTCCTTGTCAGGGAGAATATCAGCAGGGCTGCTCATCCTCCCGCAGTCTGCCGGAATTGAGCATCTCCATTTCTGCTGAAAGCAACGCCAGATTGCCTTTATTAAAACGACCCACGCAGATTTCTCCCAGGCATAGCACAGCCAAGTCTGGTGAGAGCTCAGGAGCGAAGGGAGACGGCCATTCTTGGATGCCTGGAAGGGCTCCACTGTCTCTTCGCATTCCAGATTGGTCCCTTCCAGCTTATCTCCAGACACCGCAGCCCAACGCAGAACAGGAAGCATCCATGGCTTTTATGGGAGAGAATTTTTGTAGCTTGGGATTGGAACTGTGGGGCCCTTGGAGCTCTCTGGGCTAGGTTGCTTTCTTGCAGATGTTTCATTGCCCCAAACTAGGTGACGTTGTAAGTGCTAAAAGATGTATGGAAGCAAATCCAACTCCCTTCTAGCACTGATGGTGTTACCCAGTTGGGTCACGAAACATCGGCAAGAGAGCACCAAGGACCCTTCGTTTCAACCCTAAGCTACAAATATTCTTCCACTGGTAAAGTTTAGATTCTTTGATAGAAGAGATTTTTTTATACCATAGGACAGAACCGTGGGAGCCCTGGTGCTCTCGGAGTTTGGTGGTTTTGAGCCAACACTGATGGTGTTACCAAGTTTGATAATGAGACATCTCCAAGAAAACCACCAAGCTCAGAGAGCAGCAAGGACCCCACAACTCATGGAGATGTGAAGTTCCAGAGGAACAGGGGGGAAAAAAATACACACCAGAATTCTGGAGATAGGAGTGAGCAAATCTTGACAAGAAGCAAGCAATTTTTCTTCGTAAGCTTAAGTTGCCTCCCAGGTGGGCAAAAGCTATATTCTGTTAAGTTAGGGCAGCCATTTCTCCTACCCTCCTCGTGGCCAAGGCCTGCTTGAAAAAAAGGAGCCTCCTGTTCTAGAGGGAAACTTATTGAGGCCAAATTTATGAGACTGTATTTTATTATCGAACTCTAGGTAGCACCACTTGTAAAAGATCTCTTTTCCTTCTGGTTAAAATGCTTGAACACGTGATGAAGGTTCAAGGATAGGAAGAGACCCATCATAACCTACCATATTTTTCGCACCATAAGACGCGCTTTTTCCCCCCCCAAAAAAGGGGGGGGAAGTGTCTGCACCATATGGAGCGAATACTTCCAAAAAGCGTGGGAGATCGCTCTGCTGGACGCCGGGAACGCTCGAATATAGCCTGCTGGGCGATCTTTTGGCTTTGGAGCATCCCGCGGAGCGATATCCCTGCACCCGGAAATTGCTTCGCAGGACGCTCCAAAGTCAAAGGAACGCTCTGCAGGCTGAATTGGCGTGTTCCCAGCGTCCTGTGCCTTATGGTCCAGAGCGCCTTATGGTGCGAAAAATACGGTACTTGTGGGTGGGGGTCCTTGATACTCTCCGAGCTTGGTGGTCTTCTCGCAGATGTTTTGTGACCCAACTAGGTAACCATCAGTGAAGTTATTATTATTGTTGTTGTTGTTGTTGTTGTTATTTCAACCCTGAATTACAAATATTCTCCTTTATCGATAATCTATCTATCCAAGCCAGCTTTCTTAACTAATATTTTGAGATGCATACTGAAAGAGGCTACTGAAAGAGCTAAGAGCCGGGGAATAGGTCAAATACTTCTGGAAGACACTACAGGTAGCCCTCAAATTACAACCATAATTAGGACTAGAGTTTTCATTGCTAAGCAAGGCAGTTGTTAGAGTGAGGCATGTGAGCCATTTTGCAAGCTTTTTCGTCACGGTTGTTAAGTGAATCACACAGGCATTAAGCAGACCCAGCTCCTTCCGCTGACTTGATTTGTCGGAAGTCAGCTGGGAAGGTTGCAGATGGGGAATCACATGATCCCGAGAACCGCCATAAACACACGCCGGGATGACGTGACCCTGGGGATGCTGCAACGGTCATAAGTGTGAAAAAAATAGTCACACGTCCTTTTTTCAGTGCCATTGTAACTTCAAATGGTCGCTGAACAAATGGTTGTAAGTTGAAGACTACCTGTAGCTTTGGGAAGGATCACCTAGGCTGCTGAGGAAGAAAAGAACTGTCCAGTTAATAGTTCAGAGGTCACCTAACAAAGACTATTATTAACAGAGCTTACAAAATCTGAAGACCTTTTGCTCTGTTCCTATGCTAACAAGTCTTCTCAGCTGGAGAAGGCAAAGTCCCAACTCTGGTGCTCCCCCCACCCCATTCCATGGGACATGGGACCAGCAGGGAAGAGGCCAAGGGGAAAAAAACAATCGCTCTCTGAATGTCAATTAGGATAACAGGTATTTCAAGCAGAATTGACAAAAATGAAAGTAGGGCATATTTGGAAATCGTATCCCAGGACGCAGCTGGTCCGAATAATCCTAAAGATTTGCCACCAGCCAGTTGTGCTCTACAAGAGCTTCTCGAGACGCGCGGACTTCAATTCCCCAAATTCCCCAGAAATTATTTTCTCTTAAGCCTTACTTAGCCCCAGCTGGGCACTATCTCAAACATGCTTCTCTAGACCAAGATGAAAACATCAAATCCTCAATTCAACATTCGCCACCACTCTGGAAAAGAATTTGTCTATGTCCCAAATACACAATACACGTACAAACGTTATGTTTTCCCCTTAGTACGTCATATACGTAAAACCAAAGAAGGTATCATTGGAAGGGAGGGATTTTTGGCACTCAGCATGAGAAGACCCACTTTTTAATTTTTTTCTTTTTAAAAAGAGTTTTTAAAAATTAACATTTCGGAAGAACAAGGTCAGGAGGAAATTAAACAGCAAAGACAGAAAGACAGAATGGAATACCTCGGTCAGGAGGTTTCGAGGTATGGTTTTGTTTGTAACTATCTGAAATACAGAAAAGAGAAGGAGAGAAAGGTGAAGGCAGTCTATAAGATCACACACATGACATGCACACCGTCAGCTACATAGAGCGATTAAAAAGGAGGAGAGAAAAATAAAGCTCACTGGTGTTATTTCAAATTAAGAGAGGGGGGAGTATAAAATCCTTACAGGAGAGTAAAGGAGGAGAGAAAGAAAAAGTAATTTCAGAAACTCGTGATTCGCCCTTTTGGAAAGGCCTTGCCAATCGCCCTTCACCCCCAATTTTTCCATTAATCACCAAAGTTTTCATGGGCGTTACACTTTTTTTTGCAAATCGGCGTGCAAGGAACGGATCAAAGATCAACAAGTTGTGAAATGTGCAGTCAAAGGAGAGACACCGTCCACAATAATTCCGGGGTCTGCAGGTGAGGCACAACAAGGTACAGATAAGACTAGCAAAATAAGGATCCCAAGGTGAGGCAGCTTCCCCTTCCTTTGCTGTGAGAGCGCCAATCCCAGGATCTGCCGGAAGAAAGGGGTTAGGACGTTCCCCAGAATTCCACCTCTAAGACACAGAAAGGAACTGCAAATCCCGCCCCCCCGACTGAGAATTGCAAGTGAATCTGTTTTCCAATGATGCTCTCTTAGGGAGCCAACTAGAAGCAGCAGAGTGGGGGGGGCGGCAATGCTGCGTGTCTCTGGGTCTCACTGAACTCTTCACCAGGCCAAATCGAAAAACCGGCCTCTACCCCAAGTTGGGTAAAATAATGTGATCCTCTTTATTATTGCATGGTAAATGATATATTTCAGCTCTCCCCAAACAGCCCTCAGCACGGTGTATGATTAACAGAGGGCCAAGAGGGAGGAGGTGGGGCATAGCCAGCCTGTGGCACATCGTCCCAAGAGACCCCCACACACCAGAGCGTTCACACAGCCCCATCTTAACACCAGCAAAATCAAGCAGCAGTTCATTATCGGATAACCCGGCTCGCCTTCTTACTCACTGTCACATGCGTATGGTTTGTCTCTGTCTTCCAAAATGGCGGCATCCAGCTTTTTCCGAGCACTCCCAACTCCTTTCCCCTATAAGGAAATTTAAGATTTTTTTTAAAAAAAATTGATGGCAGATACACAGTATGCTT
>JANHFO010005046.1:29500-43593 GCA_032468095.1 Pareas carinatus
AATATTCCTGAACTTTGTTTTATCTTATGGTTTACTGTGAAATTGTCTAAATGCAGTGCATGTTATCTCAGCTTGAATTGATAGTTTATCAAAAATATAAATATTGCAGAATATACAGCCTCATGCTACATACTTAAGCTCCATTTCATGCTGAATAAACTAAATTATTAATGTATCTTAAATAGAAAACTATCTTTAGATTTACTCCAAAAACATTTTATTAAAATATTTTTTTAAAAAAATATAAAAAATCTGATCTAAATTTTTTAAAAATCCAATTTTTATTTTTAAGAAAATCATTGATATTTATTCACCCTGGTAAACAACAATATATAAAGAAACCTCTTTGTTCTTACTGTCTTTCACTCAGTTTCTTCCTTAAGTTCAAGACAGTACTTTTAATGTGTAAATGATTTAGGTCAGAATATATTTGTTTTCCTATATTAACTTTCCAAGACCCTCTTCAGAGACTGTAGATGAAAACAATTGAAGGATAATTTACAGATAAAAGAGAAAGTAAGCCATGATATCTTAATAATTAAAAGGGATATTCAAATGATAAATCATTATATGGATAATTTTTCCTTATTGGATTTACAAAAGAATCTTGTTAAATTTTTGAAGAATCTTGTAAGAAAGGAGGAAAAAATGAAAAGAAATTCAAGTTCCATGAAATTATTTGAACAGACAAAAGGTTAAGATTGTTAGAAGCAAAAGGAAGGAATATAAAGTTAGTTTATTGGATCAAGATTAAAATAGATGTTATCCCTCGTGACTCTCAATGGACTTTGCTGACATCAGATTGAATGTTGAAGCTTTAAGGATTTGTTTATAGATAAGAGAGGGATATGGGAAGAAGAGATCATTTTTAAGTGAAGATGGTGTTATAATTATTTGTGTTTGTGATGAAGGTAGAAAGTCACTTTTTACCTTAACTTTTATGTTATCATTTTTGTCCCTCTATAAGGTAATTCTAAGTAAATACTATAGAAGTTATGCAATATCTATTTTGCAGCAGTTATTTTTCTACTCACTAATCTAAAGTCGAATTTTTCAAGTAGGATTAAAATCCTAGCTAGATTTTTTAAAAATACAACAACAACCAGTGAGTCAGAGAGAGCTTGATAACAACTGCTGAGTGAACAGGATTCATTTCCCAAATAATGATATAATCCACACCGTAAGAGGCTCCCTTAGATCCTACAGTGCTTTCCTTGCATCAGCACACCTATATTCTCACTGGAAGGCATCAAATAATTACATTTAATTGTGCAAAGTCAGGAATGAGCAGATCTTCTATAGCTTCTGAAGCATAGATTTCAACCACTGTCACCAAACTTGAAATCAAAAGGATGTTTTAGTAAGAAACAGTTTTAACTAGAACACAAGTCCTCCCACTTTCTAAAAAAATATTTAAGCTATTGGGATTTAAATAACTTTTCAAGAAAAAGACACTAGCTTGGTACTTACTTAAGTGGGTGCATCATATCTTCGCCTCGCCTTCTTCCATTACGACTTCTACTCTGATTACCCATGAAACCAAAAAGGCCCCCACCAAATATGTGGGAGAATATATCGTCCATTCCTCCACTTCCACCACTACCTTCCCGGAGGCCTTGTTCTCCATATCGATCATATAATTCACGTTTCTCAGGGTTTGAGAGGACTTCGTAGGCAAAGCTTATTTCTTTAAACTAAATAAAGAGAAAAGCATTTTTTAAAAAAATATATATTACTGATTACTTTTATTTCCTAGTATTACAAGCTGAGAAGGAGAGGCTACCATTCATGCCTAATACTGAAATGGTTTACTGCTTTATAGATGAATGTGTACCACCAGTTCCAGAAACAAATCATTTTATTTGAATATCTAACATTTTGCACTATCTAACTTCATAAGCTTCTCCTCTGTTCCCTCTGTTCAAGCTGATGGTCGACACTTAATATACTTAGCTTCCAAGCATCTTAAATATTTATCATTTATAAGTTTCTGTCACTCAGAGCAACAAGACCCCTCATTTCAATCTTGAACTACACATTTTCTCCTTTATTGGTTCTGTCAGTCCTCCCAGATAAATCAGACAAGAAACATGATTTGATAAACTAAGTCTACCTTACTGTAATTCTCCAGTATCAGTCTGTTCCCATTACCAATTTTAACTGCTTCATCCATTAGGACAGGTTCTTCCTTAGTTTTTTTCTCTGACTATTAAGCTCCTGACACACGTCTCCTAGCCAGCATTTTCCCCCAACATCATCCACACATTCCACTATACCTCCCTTGACTCACAAATGTGAGGGGGGAAATTTGATGATTGCAAGCTACTCAAGTCTCCCAGTTAACTTTCTGACATAAGATAAGAGATGAATATATGTTGTGTTATTACAATTGCAGGCAACTGCTTTTCCAAGGAGTTCATAGGCACCCAGGAATTATCTTATTTTATGCTTATAAAAGCTCAAAGAAAGTAGTTCTTAGTATTTGGCCTACTGAATGTTAGAACTGCATCTAGATTTGAATTTTTTATTTTAAGGTGAAGATTGAAATTTTGACAGTTTCTAAATCCTTGGACAAACATTCATATATTTTTTTTATTCACAATTGGATCTAGCTCAGTTTATGACGCAAAATATGTTTCAGAAGCAAGTTGCAAGGAAAAAGATTCATACCTTGTCACCTGCATTTGGATTCTTATCCGGGTGATATTCTTTGGCAAGCTTACGGTATGCCTAAAAGAAGCCATTGCAAGATGTTAGCCATGAGTTTTCTGTAGTTCAGGTTACTAATATGTAAAATACCTAACTTCCATGCAAAAATATACACGAATGAGTATGTTCTAGTCCTCCAGACTCTACAGCTATTATAATCATACATTATCAATCCCACAGATTAGGTCTGATAAGAACTGGAGTTCAACAGGATTTGCAGGGCCAATCATTTTCCTGGACAAGGCTGTGTATATCACCATAGGCCCCATTAAAAGGAATGCTGATGATCAATTAGAAACAGGAATCCATATTTGTAGCCATATAACAGTATTGTCCAAATATAGATTGATGGGTGGGTGGTTTGATCAGACACTTGAGACAACCCCTTCCAAAGATGTAATTCTTCTCACAACCCGAGAATCTTTCCCTCCCATTTATCATGAAATCCACCCTCATTAACATTTCCAAATTAATAACTATGAAAAAACACAAGCAACAGTCCATGATTATGCATTATTCATATAAAAAAATTGTACTGAATTAAAGTCTGGAAACTAACCCTAAATTACTATTAATTCCATATTTGGGCGGGGGGGAAGAGACCAATGGCTGTTCAGATGTTGCTGAATTTTTAAGACAGGTTTGGATCTAGCAAGAGTCCAACAACACTATTTGAGGCTACTGTGGGGCTCCTCCCCACAAACGCCACACAGGCACACCTCCCTCCATTATGGTTGCTATGACTGCTTTTGTCATTAGTATATCATTTACACAGCACTTTTATTTTGTACTTTGGTTTCTGCCAGGGATACTAAACTTTTTGGTGCCAAAGTTCAGTCTCAGTTTAAATGGAAAGTTTTCCAAAAACCAAGGATAAAGCATTAACTTAATGTCAATCAATTGTAATTAAAACATTTATTTAATAATGTTCTTATTCTCTCACCTTCATAATTATAATTTAGCAGTACCTTTGGGAAGGCTTTTACAATTTCCTCAAAGTTTACATAGAGTTGGGGATCTCATGATGCATAACGCTCATTTATGGCAGAGTATAAGTATAACAAGTATAACTTGTTCAATAAATACATCTTAACCTTGTCAATTACTTTCATTCCTAAATAATTATTCATAGGTTTGAGGCTAGCTATACTTTACATCAAATATTAGCTAAATCAGTTCACTGTAATAATATTTTCCTAAAATCAGCAGTTCAAAACATTATTTAGGCATAGAAGAAACCTCACTAAGAACAGTGCCAAATTAGCCTTCAAAAGAAAATTACAGTTATTGTAACATGATCTAGACTTTGGAGTATTTTAAATGACATTCAATTATTATTTTATGTGAGATAATTGATCCTAAGGACTACAAGTATTATAAAAATGAAGCTAAATCCATTCAGCATGTTACAGACCACACTCCTCTTTTCAAGATATATAGAAGACAGTCACGCCAACATTCCCTTTTCTATTAAAAATGAAACAGCTTTGCGTTCTACTCTGCCTTTGCCAAATCTTTCTTCTAAAAAAGACAAGTAGCAAAAGGATAAGAATATCATTTCTGAATGCCCATTAGATTGAGATACAACTCAAGAGTTGCTAGTCAGCAACCATTTTAGAAGTTGGGAATGGAATTCTCCGTAACTGATAATTGCCAGTTATAATTGAGAGAGTTCCATTTTGGTAAACTTCAAAGAAAGAATATCCATGCCAGATTTAACTCTCTTTCAATGAACTTGAGAAAGGGTTAAATGGCCAGGTATTCAACTTGATTCCCTAACATCATCAGCTACATTAAAATAAATTCATTCGCATGTAGTTTTTAAAAAGAGTACATTTTCAATTCCACATTTATGAAATCTTTAGGTATTATCTCAACGGGTATGTTGGGATCAAACAGATGTATTCAAAATTAGTGCCAATTTTACCCCCCACCTAAGAAACTGGCTTTACAGGGGGCAAAACATCACAGAATATCAAACTCTGTTTGCTTGCTCATGGAAAGAGGCAATATATTGCAGATGATAGGTTGCTCCCCCCCTCAGTTCAGAATAGGGAATTTATCCTCCTGTTGACCTCAGCTGCTATCACTTTTGTGATTCCTCCCTATCACTTGTTTCCTCAATAATAAACATCCAGCCCAAACCAATACTCCCCACTGTCTAGGATTCCTTTCCCAGCAGCAGAACTCTCTTATCATAAAGAGGCAGGATATAGCGATTAACCAGTTGAACGCTATTATGGGATGGCATTCAGCTGGACTGGGTGACAGGTACAGGGCTGACTTGCTATAAAAACAAGGACATAGATAGTTAAAGGATCAGCTACTGAGGACAAGGTTAGAGTGTGATGCAATCTCTAAAGTGGGCCAGGTGAGAGCAAAATGTAAACAGGATTTGATTTAATGAAAAAGAATTATGAATTAATGCCACATTTAATAATTTGCCTATCTCTGCCACTAAAAATTATTTTTGGCAATACTTGAGAAATTCAAAAGGACTATATAGCTCAGTCTCATGGTGATTCTGCAGGCAGAAACAATTCAGTTGACATCAGATTCAAGCAACAAAATTTACTTCCAAGAAGACAAAGGGAAAATACTGTTAACCCTTTCTTCTTTCTCCTCCTTGCCGTAAGAAGTAGGAATGTGATCAGAAGGCGAAAACAATGTCTAGAAGATGCCTAAGATGGTGGAGTGAGAGAGAGAGAAAAAAATAATTTCCGGGATCATCAAAGCAATCATAAGGTTATTCTACAAAATTATAAGAAGGGAGATATGTAGCCCCTCATCATCCTAAAATAGTTCTCAAAAGAACAAGATTATGTGCAAAAGAAAAAAAGAAAATTTCCTTTCTGCTTCTCCCACAATAATTGTTTAAGGCAATTGTACAGAATGCCTATTCTTGGGAAGGAATGAGGAAGAAGCCAAACAGCAAGCAAGTTCCAACGCTTCTCTATTCTTCAAGCTCCAAAATAGAGCATTAAACTGGTGTTTACATACATACACATGGGTGTGAGTTGCTCAGCCTGTCCCAAAGGGGCAAACAGAGATGCTTGGATTACACTTCTGGTCCAGGATGTTGGGAGTTACATTTTGAGGGAATGCTTGGACAGAGTGCAGAACACCAAGACTTGATACACAAAAGAGGAAAAGCAAATGAAAGCCACGGGGTTTGCTCAATTATTAATGTCTTACTGCAGAGTCAAACGCTACAGCCTGGAAAACACAAACACGGCTCAGATCGATATTAGAACGTAGCAAGATGGGTAGCTGCAAAAACTGTTCAAATAAATATTCACCAAAGCTTGGAGGGCCAGCTTTTTCCGAGCACTCCCAACTCCTTTCCCCTATAAGGAAATTTAAGATTTTTTTAAAAAAAATTGATGGCAGATACACAGTATGCTTTCTTTCTGGGTTTTTTTGGAGGGGTGGGGGGGGGGAGCAAGTAAAATCTAAGATGGCTGGGTCTTCAGATTTAAATCTCAAATATCGCTGTTCTATTCCTGCAATAGAAACAGACAGAAGTGAAGTAGGAGACGGTGACTAGCAGAGTTATCGTTGTGATATTTCCTCATCTAGCGACCGCTTTGATTAGCGGCAAAGTTGCCAGTTAGCAGTAAGTGAGGCCTACTTGCATGTAGGTTCAGCTAGTTCTGTTAATCAAACAAAGAAATTTTGCAGGCGGATGCTGCCACCCAGTGAAAGATGTTTGTAAAAATCTTAAAACGAGCTTTTATTCATTGCTCTAGTCTAAGCCACTCTAAGGAATCCTTTTCAGATGGCGGGTAACAATACTTCAGATTAACAATACTTTAGATCTTAAGATTAGCAGAACTTGACTTCTATTGCTGCAGTGGCTGCCGATTTGCTTCTGGGTGCAATTCGAAGTGCTGCTTGTCACCTTTAAACGCTTTCATGGTTGGGGACCAGGTTACCTCTTCTGGAGGTAAGGAATGTGGCGGGTCCTGTCGCCTAAGGAGGTACATCTGGCAGGACCCAAAAGAAGGGCCTTTTCCGTGGTGGCTCCCTCTGGAACATCATCCCTCCGGAAATTAGACTGGCCCCTATTCTGACACTCTTTCAGAAGGCCCTGAAGACGTGGTTTTGCCAGCAGGCCTGGGGAACCGAGAGCGGGGTGGCAGCTATTAAATGGCTGATAGGAGTGTGTGTTGTCTCTGGGGGTGGGAGGTTATTATTTTATATTATTTTTTATTATTTTTACTTCTTTCATATTGTGTTTTTAGTTTCTGTGAGCCGCCTTGAAGCGCCATGAGCGAGTAAGCAGCAATATAAATTTCCCTAAATAAATAAGCAAGCTCAGCATCTTTTGGGACACTTTAGGTATCTCCTTGCCTAAATTGTCCAGATGCCCTCCTTACTCTGTATTAGAGTAGCCTATGTAAGGTACAATGAAGTACACAGAAGTTGAAACGGAGGAATATTTGGAAGGAGGGGCCACATTAACTCATACCTTGGCCTTTCCTTTGCCTCGTCGTTTTGGGGTGTCTTCCTCGTAATCCTCATCATCCAGATCATCCAAAAAATCATCGGGTTCCAGAATACGCTGAAAGGGTTAAAAAAAAGGATGCAAAAGGCTACGAGGAACGGATGTTTGGGTTTATCCAAGGGATATTCCTGCTAAATCAGAGCTCTGTGGGTGTCAGGTTCTGTGACAAGATGGCTGATAAAACACCCGCCTCGTCTCGTCACGCATCGATAGCTTCGCTGTAAGAACTAGGCAGCGCATAAAAAAACAGATTCTCTGCAATTATGCAGCACAAACGCTAAGAATGACAATGTTCCTGCTCAATCAGGGACCATTTTCAAGGCAGACGCTGAATCCAAAGGCAGGAACAAACCGAATGATAAATGGAGGGGACTTAAATAGGACCCAGGATATTGCTGTTGCACCTCTAGTTGTTCTTTTTTAATCATCTAACCAATATTTTATCGTCTCTCAAATATATGATGGAACCAACTATTTATAAGCTGTGGTTGTTTTCCTTATTCACCTAGTGATTCAATGGTTCAATCCTTGTTCAAGGGCTCTACATCTCTTTGTATCGAATTTTCATGATCAACCAAGGGTAAAGGGAGTCTAAAAACAAGCTCTGGTTTTTCTACAGGATCCCAGGCAACTACACTCAGAAAGGAATGAGGGGTGATCCATCCTCTAATTCCTCTCCCAACTGGAGATCCATGTCACTATTCTCGGGGGGAGGGGGGGAGAGGCGAGAAAGTGGCTGTTATACAGCCCTCAGCCTGAGACACAAGAGTCGTCTGACAGGGAGATAGGCAGCAAATAGAGTTAATAAATAAAATAAAAAATGATTTATCCTTGGCAGCTACGCATTATTATACCTGTTCTTAATTTTAATTTTTCTTGCTGGCCAGAGCCACTGTTTGAGTTGGGTGGTGATAGGTAGGTAGGTAGGTAGGGAGGGAGGGAGGGAGGGAGGGAGGAAGAGCACAGAAGCAACATGTTCTATACACGAGCATCTTTCAAAGGAAAGATGTATTATTTTACCACAGGTTGCCTTTCTCTACCCTACCTTCCGGGTGCGGCTATTGGCAACAGGGAACTCGCTGAGGCTGTCTTCATCGGTACGAGGGTCAGGCAAGCTGCGTTTCTCAAGGGGGTCTGTCCTTAAGAGGGCCTCCAAACTGCTGCCATCTTGAGAAATTAAGCCTTCTTTCTTTAGGGCCTGCTCGGTGTCTGCCAAAAACAGAGATTTCATTGTCTTAATGCCACTAAGACAAAGAATCTGCACTTTACCAATGACAACTATTTGTAGCTCAGGGTTGAATCGAAGGGTCCTTGGTGCTCTCTGAGCTTGGTTGCTACCTTGCAGACGTTTCATGACCCAACCGGGTAACATCATCAGTGCTAGTCATGAAATATCTCCAAGAAAACAACCAAGCTCAGAGAGCACTAAGGAACCCTCAATCTACGCTTTCATTAACTTGGCCAAATAACCTAAACAAAGTCTGACAGGCACCACAGGTCAATGCAGAACTCTATTAGATCCTAACACAAGAATGCTATCTTTTCTGCAATCTTTATTGTTGATCTGGCACAGAATTTAGCTGCCACCTAACATTTCTTGCTATCCTGTTGGCCCACTAGTATACAAGTAACAAGATGCAAAGATACTTTTCTGTGGCTTATTTAGAACTACAGTTTTCATTCTCAGTTGGCGCATTAATCTGTAATGGGGTACATTCCAAATTATCTCGGAATTTGCCTGACAATTACAAATTCTACAACGTATGCCTAAATGATCAGTTCTGCCCGGTGAAAGCTATGTTATGACTCCATCTGTAATGATAGAAATTTAAGTTTGTAGAATACAGACAAGGCAAACCTGGTTTAACAGTAGGGAAAGAAAGTCTTGGATCCTCTGGAGGATGAGAACGGCGTTTTTTCCGCCAGCGCCGAGCCGGATAGGAATAGAGCTGGCCAGATGCCAAACCTTCCAACAACAGAGAAAAAAATTAATTATTCAGTTTATATATAAAATGTGTGTGTGGGGGGGAAGCTTATAAATATAAATATATAAATAAAATGGATATAAAGTTAGGGAAAGTTTATGGAAAACTCTCCCAGTTTGAGACATTGAACACTTCCAGTGTTTCTTTGCAGGAATCATTAAGCTTCCCAGAATTGCTTGACAGCCAGATGGGTAGGATATAAATTTAATAAATAACATTTTTTTTAAAAATCAAAAAAGCATCTCTAGCCTGTACCAGCACTAATTCACACTGCTGTCATGGAAATCCCTGCTTCCAAATCCCAAAGCAGCTTCCTACAATGAGCAAGTAGATGTCATGAGGAAAGAGATTTGGTTTCAGTCCAAGATCCCATCCATAAACACACACACACACACAGGTAGTCCTCAATTTATGACCACTGAGTCCAAAATTTCTGTTGCTCAGTGAAAACACTGGTTAAGTGAGTTTTCCCCATTTTACAACACTTTTGCCACAGCTGTTAAGTGAATCATTGTAGTTGTTAGTCAAACTGTTGTTAAGTGAATCCAGCTTCCCCATTGACTTTGCTTGTCAGGTCGCAAAAGCAGATCACGTGATCCTGGGACGCTGCAATTGTCACAACTATGAGTACATAGCCAAGCGTCTGAATTTTGATTGCATGACCATGGGGATGCTACGATGGTCGTAAGTGTGAAAACTGGTCACGAGGCCCTTTTTTTCAGTGCCACTGTCACTTCGAACTGGCACTAAAAGAACTGTTGTTTAAGTCGAGGACTACCTGTACTTAAATAAACGGAAGCAGGAAAACCACTTCCTGAAACTGACATCCTGGTTAGAGCCCAGGTTTTCACAGGCCCTCTTGATGCCACACCTGGTCCCCTGTGCCGCTTCTCCATCCAAATGTAGCAGTTACTCTGCGCCACCCCAGTCTGCGAATCCAGGAACGGCAATCGAACGCTCCTCTCGGCACACAGCCGGGCGTTGTAATTATGGCATTGCTCCATGGCGTCCTTGTAATATTGTTCACCAAGGCTAGGAGAAAAAAGATTAGGGTGGGGTTTTTTGACACCGTTAATGAAATGTCTTTCTGTAGTACAAGGGTGTGCATTGAGGGTGGGAGGGGAGGAACTATTTTGATATAAAGGGACATGCTAGAAGTAAAACTCAGCAAAAAAGAATATTTTATTTCATTTAAACATCATTGCAATTCAGTTGAATATGGTCGGCCTCAACCCTTCTCTAATGTCCTCTTTCGCATTAAAAAGTAGAAAATGGTCCCAGCTTTTGGGAGAATCTGCATTCAGCCTTGGGAGCTCTGATTGCCCTGAATGAGTTTGTAAGTAACATAAAGGTATTTTTTTAAAGCATGATTTACTGTTGAAGCTATAGTAATATCTTGATTCACTCATCATACTTGACTGTAAATGAATCGCATTATCACTTAGTCTGATGACGAACCTGCCTCCATTTAATCAAGAAAACTATAGATGGATGATCTCACTTCCTAAAAGCATTACAAAAAACTATACCTAGCAGGATAGGTCTTTTGACAGATTGCAAATATTGCATTTCATTCACACAGCTGGCCCTTAGCAGATATTGTCGTAATTAAATCCGAAGCGGCTGGTTTGAAATTCAAATTGTGAGCGTGGATTTAAGCTTTTCTTCTAGGAACAAAAGACGCACCTGTGGAGCTTGGTGTTTTATACAATGCAGCTCGCTTTCAATCTAGTAAATTCAATGAAGAAAGAAAATGTCCAATTCTATTCAATAAATCCATTAGCAAAGAGGCCGAGATGGAAAATTCTGAGAGAAAAGAATGCAGAACTATCTAAGAGTAGGCACAGATACACAGCTTGCATTTTCCCCTTGTTCTTTAAAAATCCGTGGTGCAGCAGCAATGAAGTCTCTCTAATTGAACAGTCTATAATTATAGTAATTTCAATGTTTAATCCTTGCCCCACACATACACACACAAAGCTAAAGGAGGGCACAGAAACCAATGCAACTTGCTTAAAAGAAAATAACATTATAACTTTGCTGTCTGGGAAGTAAACTGAAGAGAGGGAGAGAAAATTAAGTAGTTAAATCAGAATCCCACTATGTTTACACTGTTTTATATTCAATCTCGATGATCAAGCATCAATTAAAACAGCTTAAACAAATTTAGAAACACAAATCAGCAAAAAAATTGTCCCTGGCTCAGTTAAGACACACAATTTCCTCAACAAATAGCATAGTTTTTATCTGAAATTTGAGATAAAACAGCAAAGCTCCTGGTTTAACAATCTCTACTGCATTTCTTCACAGCATTCAAAAATACCTGAGTATGGGAGCTGTTTTTACAATGCTGTCCAAACCTCCACTAAGTTTAAGATTCTGACAATTTCAGCTCCTCACCTTTCTACGGACAAAATGCATCTAGTCTTCAGCTTTTCAAGAGAGACAGCACACCTTTCTATGGGGAAATTGCTGCCCTCCAACTTTATCCCTCCTTCTCCTTCCATATGATAAGTTTTGATTTCTTTCAAACATTTCTAGTCCAGCCAAGTTTCATGGGTTAGTTTTTTTATATTCTGTTTTTCTCATTCCAAATTCCCATAAAAAGCGGTGGATGGAATGTTATGATTGTCTCACTCAGAAAACATATAGCACCCCCAATCATCCAATTTGATCTTTGAATATGGAATATCAATGCATTATATGTAACTCTCTTTCCCTTCCCTTAAAAAGGCAAGAGGATTTGAGGGCTGTGGGAGATTGAGGTTGCACATTCTTGTAACACAACTTGCAACTCCGTAACACTTTTTCATTGAAAATGAGCTCTCCCAAATCAATTTTAAACTGATATTTCAAATGGAGAGAATGAGCTTGTAAATTTGCATAATTTCAAAGACAGTCGCTCTCATCTCTCAGTCCACCATTACTTTGGGCTAATATTGGCTCTACAAGCTGCTGCAGCTATTAAAAGTCCTGACTCTTTTACCGGTTTGTCCAGAAGTGAATTTCCACAATGATCTAGTTTTGCCTTTGAATGTTGGTTTACAGAGGGTAAAGCTAAAGCCCTTTTATAACATGTTCTGGGATTTACGCAGACCAAGACAACTGCTAGTTTGTTCAGACATTACAATTTTGGAAGCGATCTTTTTTGCATGCATGATTCACTCAGATTTTGAGATGACCTTCAAATGAGATGGCAAGCCATAGATTGAGAACTGTTGGCTTAGTCCTTAAAAATTAATTCAATTAATACTCAATTAACACAGAAGCTGAATCCTAATTAAGCAAGCTGTAAGAACCATCAGTGGGTTGTTTACAGAACATGCGAAACCCAAAGAAATAAACAAACCACATGCAGACATTCAAAAACACTGACTAGATATATAGATACATAGTAAACCATAACAAAGTAAACTGTAAACAGTAAACTGTAACAAAGACATGCAATGTAACCAGGTCAATTACAGATGCAAAGATTTATTAGATTTATGCTCGTCTTTCCTTCAGGGCGGCAAGGTTAGCACACTTTTATTTAACTTTTACATTTTTTATCCCACCTTTATTTTTATAAACAACTGAAAGCGATGAATGCATCCAATACTTCTGCCTATTTTCCCTACCACAAGAACCCCGTGAGGTGAGTTCGGCAGAGAGTGAGCGATCGGCCCAAAGTCACCAGCTGGTTTTTATGCCTAAAGTGGGACTAGAACTCACAATCTCCTGGTTTCTAGTGTCTTCACCACTAGACCAAACTGGCTCTGTATGGGCTTATATGGTACCTACATAGTCCTCCCTGTCATTTTCCCCACATCAACAACCCTGCAAGGTAGGTTTAGACACCATGACTGGTACTAATTCACCCAGGGAGTTTCTATGGATGACGCTGGACTTAAATCTAGGTGCCTTCAAGCTTTCACTATTAAACTACACTGGTTCTCTCTGTTCAACATTAGAACGGCGCACCATAAAGACTACCTTGACAGATACGCTAATCCACAACCAAAATGGAATAGACGGAAACATGTCTTAAATCCTCAACCCAGAAAATATGCAAAAGAAGTTCAGGCAGTTCTCTAATTCAGCGGTTGCCAACCTGTGGGCCATGAGAAAATGTTGGTGGTCCGCAGGAAAACCTGGAGATTATTTGAAATTTTTTCTGCATAGATGTATGGTTCCTGCTCCTGGGGATGGCAGAGACAGCGAGGCACATGCGGCTGGGCTGCCTTTAAGGCTCAGAATCTGCCTGCACTGGCGGTAACGGAAGCGCTTCCGAAGCGTCTCTCAACTGGCTGGAAGTGGGCAAATTTTGAGCCCCAGAGCTTGTAGCCCAGCCGACTTCTCTCCAGCCGGGACTTCTTCATGAGGGAAGGGCTCAAGGAGTGCAGGCAATGGGCGGGAGTGGAGCGCCAGAGTGCTCTCTCTCTTTGTGTGTGTGTGTGTGTCTCTATGTTTGTGTGTTTCTGTCTCTCATTGTCAGTGTCTGTTTCTGTGTGTGTCTCTCTTTCTCTCCCTTTCTCATTTTTTCTCTGTCTGTCTATCTCTATGTGTGTATCTCTGTCTCTCATTGTCTGTGTGTGTCTATCTCTCTCTCCCTTTTTCTCATTTTCTCTTTTTCTCTGTCTCTCCTCTCTCAAGCAGGAACAAATAGCACACTAAAAATGTGTAATCCTTGAAGCTTCCATTTTTTTGTAACAATTAAACTGTAGTGATTTTGCTACAATGAAACCTTTAAAGATTTTGCTACAATTAAATAAGCATTTCTGATTTTGTCATCATTCAATAAGCCTTTTTAATCCTGTGATATTAAATAGGTGCTTTTTATATTCATAAAATGGAAGTTCTCTGATCGTTATTTTACAAATGTATGCATCTTTTAAAAAAAAAAAAAAACA
>JANHFO010005047.1:5339-15622 GCA_032468095.1 Pareas carinatus
TTTCTTTCTTTCTTTCTTTCTTTCTTTCTTTCTTTCTTTCTTTCTTTCTTTCTCTGCTGTCCAATTTCACAGACACTTTGGCAAGTGCATTTGTGAGCATTCTACTTTGAGCCCTTCTATACTTTTCCTGTTGTATTTATATCTAGGTTAGGTGCATTATTTTCAGGGAATACTTTCACTACTTTTACAGGCTGATAACGTGGCGATTAACTTCAAATCTTCAAATACTGAGGCTTATGTGTAGTAGGATACCACCATATTTGTGGGCTCCCAACTCTAGACTAATTTTCAGACAGTGTGGACAAGGCTGGTGGTGATTTAGATAATTGAATGAAAAAGAATTCTATGATGTTAAGATAGGGATCATCTCAATAGCTTTTTTTTTAAATTAACACTTGAGCCGTGTTGTTCTTCCTCCATATCCCACCAATGCAGTAATTTTAGGAGTGTTCCTGGTAGTTTTTCCAGAAATTTCCAGAATTCAGATGCCATGACCCTAAGAATGGAGCTTTTTGCACTTACTATACTCTTAAGTCATATCCAGTTACACAGTTATGCATATTGGCTTTACAGTTCAGGATCTCACTGGAACTTCTTCCTTTTTGTCTTACCTTCAGGTGCTTTGAAGAATAGATTGATCCCACCGTCTCCTCTCTGTGAAAGCTCCTCAAATATTGAAAGATTGCTATATTTGAGGGGCTATTGCAGAGAAGTGTGTGTGTGTGGGGGGGTCAATCTATTCTCCAAAGCAGTTGAGGGCAAGGCAAGAAGTAACAGATAGAGGATTAACAAAGAGAGATCCAACCTAGAATTAAGGAGAAATTTCATTTCAGTGACAACAATTAATCAGTGAAATGGCTTGCCTTCAGAAGCTGTTGGGTTTTCCATCACTGGATTTTTTAAAGCAGAGATTGGACACCCATTTGTCCAGAATGGCTTGAGCAAGGGCTTGGACTAGATGACCTCCAAGGTCCCTTCCAACTCTGTTACCTAGTATTCTGTAACCCTTGCATCCTTGGGTTTGATCCTTTTCTACAGCGAATGCAGATTTGGGCCCAAACTTGAGGAAGATTTCTTTAAGGCCATTACTCTTCAGCTAATTCACTAAACGAAGACAACAGCAGGAAATGCAGCAAGACTATTGCCCGCTCTTAGTCATAAAATGATAATATCAGATGAAAGCCCACAGGGAGGAAGGCGTAAGCTTTGTGGGTTCGTGAAGACGTTATTAGCTTGAGTTGCAAAACAACAAAAAAAGCGCACCTCAAAATGGATGTATGTTGAGTTTTTGTGCTTGGGTTCGTTTCTGAACTGTGGATTTGTGCCTGGATATTCAATGCAAGGGGCAAAACGTAGCTGTGTGGCCTTGCGTAGGGGGACCCAGAGACCCAGTGCAATGGAATGAATAAAAATAACATTAAAATCAGAATAAATTTAAGATTAAACGCTTTAAGATTACAAAAGCATTTCAGAAGGTAAACAATTCCAAGATGGGGGGGTTAGCAGTTGTTAATACAGATGTGTGAAGGTATGGGAACCCTCACACACCTGTATTAACAACTGTTAACCTTCCCCATCTTGGAATTGTTCACCTTCTGAAATGTTAGAATGTAATTTTTTATAATCTTAAAACATTTAACCTTAAATTAACTCTGATTTTAATGTTATTTTTACGAATTCTATTGTACACCGCCCAGAGCCCTTCTCTGAGTGGACACGGGCGGTTAAGGAATAAGAAATATAAACAAATAAATAAGCTTCCTTGAGTCTGCCTTTTGATCAGGAGAATGAAAGAATGACAAAGAGGCAGAATTCAAACAGTCTTAGCAAAAGAAAGAAGCGGGGTAAAAGGCAGAATTCCTGCGGTTGAGGTTCATAACAGTTGATGCCTCAGGAGGCTTGTATAAAATGGAAAGAATAGTGGAAAAGCCAAACAAGGCAAAACGAGAACGTTTCTTGGAATTTCAGGTATCAACATGTAGAAAAATTGGATCCCTTAAATTCCAGAGAATATTGACATGCAAATTGGCCAGGCTGAATTTCATACAAAAACAAGTCAATTTTGAGCATCTGGAATTTTCCCTGCTGGTCCTTTAGGTCTAGGCCTAACTGCCTGCTTTCAGTCTTGCCAAAACAGGTAACTGTTTCCTTAGGAAAGATGAAACATCAGTCTTTTTTTTTTAAAAAAAAATTTGTTTATCTATAAAATAAAAAAACATAGTAAATATTTTAACAAACCTCATTCGAGTGAGTATACAATTAGTCATATTGAGTGATTTTTTCATACAATCTTCTATTTTCTAACATTTAAATTCTTACTCCTACTTTTTTTTCCCCCAAACTATCTATTAAAAAAGTTCCAAGTGCAGAATTATATCGATTCTTCTTTCTCTTTCAATCTCAAGGTCAATCTGTCCATTTCAGCACATTCTAGTGTTTTCCTAATTCTTTCTTCTTAACTTTTCCAATTCTGGGCAAAAACAATTCTTGCAGCTGTCACTACACATATGGTTAAATGCAAATATGGCTTATCAAACTTTTCAGGAACTATACCTAGTTAAAAAAAAATACCTCAGGTTTAAAATGTTCCTGTGTTCCTAACATTTCTTGTGACCTCCTGTGTATTTCCACTCTCCATCCAATATTGTTCAGTAAATATACAAGTCCGCCACATATGATAATACGTGCCTGTGTTTCATTTACGTTTCCAACATTTTCCGATACCTCCTTAAACATTTTTGCCATTTTGAATGGTGTCATACGGTCCACACGGTCTTAACTGCCAACTTTGAGGCCTCAGCATCTCAGTTTCGTCCAAGTTTAGCCAGCCTGATTAGTAAGCACTTAATCAGTAGATACAAGCTAGATTGGAAGGTTAAATTGAGATCTCAAGAGGACAAATGGTGGCTCAAAAGTTTTGGGTTCACTAGTAGTCACTAGCATATACAAAGAGAGCAACACCCCACTCCCTTCTGGCACTGATTATATTACCGAGTTGAGTCATAAAACATCTACAAGAAGACAATGAAGCTCAAAAAAGCACCAAGACCCCATAAATTGCAATTTTTCATTCTGACCTTATTGAATTTTTTTGGGGTGCAATCCCTGGCACCCACACAAAATACAAGTGACTCAGGATCCTCCGTCAAAAAACAATATCACACTTTATATTGATTATTTTCCTAGAAAAGCAGATTTTTCTTTCTTTCTTTCTAGCAAAAGAACTAGGAAATTATGATGTGTGTTTTTCCAGTAAGTGATGATAACCAGGCTTAAAATTACAGATGTTTCCATAGTTCCATTGCCTCTTCTGACAAAGAGGATATAATGCAAAGTAGAACTAAAGGAGGAGAAGGCAAAGCAACCCCCTAATTGGGGTGTTGTAACTAGTGTAACTAAAATGTGGCTGCTAAATGAGTCATGCCCTGATTTTATGACCATTTTAACCACAGTTGTTAAGTGAATCGTGGCAGTTGTTCAGTAAATCCTCACATTGCTAAGTGAATCTGGCGTCTCCCCCTGATTTTGCTTCTCGGAAGCCAGCTGGGAGATTCACGATGGGCAATCACGTGATGCCCAGGATGCTGCAACCATTTTAAGGACATGATGGTTTCTCGGTGCCTGAAATTCTGATCGCATGATTCTGGGGAGTCAGCAGCCATTGCGAGTGGGACGTCTGGCCATAGATCACTTTTCTTCAGTGCCATTGCATCTCTGAATGGTTGCTAAGTGAACAGTTGTAAGTCTAGGACGACTTGTGTGCTGTAGTCAAGCTTTTCAGATCTCCGCTCGCATTTCTAAGCGATGTCTGTTTCCATTGTAGACCTTGAAGATTCGGAACCGTCTGTCTACCAGTTGAAGTCCTCAAAAGAACCAAACAACATAGCCGCTTGCCTCGTGACAGACTATTCACCCAATCCCATCGACGTAAATATTAGTAGAACTGTGGGAGAACCAACTAATGGATCCCTTGTTGTGGTGAAAGATGGCAATAAAGAATCGGCCAGCCTTGGGGTTGTCCTTTGGGGCAAAAACGACGATGACTTCCATTGCTCTGCTACTTACAAAAACATCTCCTACGAAGCTAAAAAATCAGGTAAATGGGTGAAAACCTTTGGCATTCACATGGAGCCAATAGCTAAAATTACAGCTTTCTTCTTACAATCCATGTTTGGAGACCAATAAATTAATAGCTGTCTTTGTTATGGTTCTTGAGGGATGGTTGAATCACTGTCGGACATCTAACCTCTCCTGCAGATAAGATGACCAGCAAACATCCAAACTGTTTTGCAGAAAGAAAGGGGAACAAACAAGGTCTCTGATAGTTTATTCGGAATGTGTGTTTCTTATATTGTTTAAACTGCCCTAAATCCTTAGCTTCCCGAGGGGTGCATAAGTTTGTTGCCATGTACCGTGTGATACACAGACATGCATATTTTCTTTAAAAAGTAATAATCATCATTTATTCTCTTTATTTAAAAAGAGAATTGAAGAATAGTTTTTTTTAAAAAAGCTGTAAATAGTAGAGATAATATGCAATGAAATAAGGTTTAACTACGCTCAGAGTTGTTTTGAAGTGCAAAATGAGTGATCAATAGATTTAATAATAAATAATAATAAATAAAAAACTTTCAAATGGTTTTGGATGTGACTGGGAACTGATATGTCTTCGCCTAGTCTTCAGAAAACCTTTATGAAGGCATTATCTGCTGAACCTATTCTAGAAATGAGGTGCCACCATTAAAAAGTGTCAAGCATGCCTTAGACCTAGAAGGTCCTTATCCCTCTACTACTACGTACTATCCCTCTACTATGACTTAGTAGTACAGGGATAAGGATCTCAGGTGGACATCGTAATTCAAAGGACAAAAATATAATGGTTGCTCAGACTTGTAGGTTGTATGACATCTGTTTTAGTTTTGGTATTGGAGAAAGAAGCAAGAAAGCCACGAAATGTGGAAAACATTTCAGAAATCTGTCTTGTTTTTTTAATCATAATCATTAATGGTTTTTGTTGTTGTTGCTGCTATAGGGGCTGATATGTGTTCAGAAACTACACCTTCCGGTCTTCTGGAAGAACCTGTTTTTGAAACAGGTATGTCCATTATGGTTAAAAACTCATCATTGGAAGAACACAGTTGGAAGGGACCTTAGAGGTCCTCAAGTCCGTCTCCCTGCTCAAGCAGGAGACCTTATTTATCAGGGATGGCTAATGTTTTAGAGACCGAGTGGCTGGATGAGTCGTGGTTAATGAGTCACAGCTTGTGATATCATCACCTGGTGCCGCTACTCCTTTCTGAGCATGCTCAGCTCTGGGGCAGTGCTGGGGCAACTTGGCTCGCATGCCAGCAGAGAAGTGTCAGAGGTCTTCAGCATTTCTTTTCAAGTGTCTAAAAATCAAACTTCAGGCCCAAGCAAGATCGAAGTAGATTCTAATAACAAGTTCAAGACTACAGAAAGACCACCCATTCAGAAATGAGGCATTGCTAGTACTGAAGCCTTCTGGGAGTTCACTCATAGATCACCCCCTCTCGCAGCATGGTAATAATCTTGGCTCTGCTCCTCTGCCTGACATGTGAGCGGCTGAGTCTGATAAGCATGTCCAACAGCCCAGTTTCCATAAGAGCCTTCCGGATTCTCCCCTCCCGCACTCACTGGTACTAAGGGGTTTGACAAGAAGGCTCAGCATGCCGGCTGCAGCACCCATGCCGTAGGTTCGCTATCACTGCCCTTTATCAATATAAATATATGAATGGGTTATATCGATGAGAAGAAGTTGGAACAAAGGCATAATGTTATGTTTAAGTCCTACATGGGTGTCTTCAGTAGGACCTTGGAGAAATCTCAAAAAAGTTTGGATGGTAACTGTGAAAGCCAGATTTAAGCCCCACCCTTTATTTACTGTTAGTGACAGGCCCAATTCACACAAAAAAGAGAGCAGTGTTTGGATTGTGTGTGGCTGACATGGTGGTGTTATTTTAACCCACACGCCTTCCCGGCAGAATCATTTTTTTAAACATGCAAGTAACAGTTCGTGAAAAATGTGACTTGGGACCGCTTTCCACACTTATGACCGTTGCGGTGTCCCCATGGTCACGTGATCCAAATTCAGATGCTGGGCGATTGGTTCATATTTACAATGGTTGCACTCTCCCGCGGTCATGTGATCCTCTTTTGCGATCATCTGACAAGCCAAGTCAATGTTGAAGCCAGATTCACTTAACAAACATTTAACCACTACAGTGATTCACTTAACAACCATGGCCAGAAAGGTTGTAAAGTGGGGCAATCTCACTTAACGTTTCATTTAGCAGTGGAAATTTTGGGCTAGCTGAACCTTTTGGTTTAACCTGAAGCATCAAGTCAATCATGAACTCTTAACAGGCACAATCAAATATTGATCGGTCTAGACCAGGGATGGGGGACTATGGCCCTTTAACAATTTGTGAACTTCAACTCCCAGAATTCCATGGGGCCAGCTGGCTCGGGAATTCTGGATGTTGAAGTTCACAAATCGTTAAAGGGCCGTAGTTCCTCACCCCTGGTCCAGGCAAACATCCTAAGCAACCAATCTCATCAGTCACTGGGAAATGTTGATATTTATCTCTCTTTTTCTCTGTCTTCTTTTTCTTCAGATGAAAGGCTGAATCTTCTCTCTCTCACTGTATTGGGACTAAGATTGATATTTTTCAAGAGTGTCGCTCTCAACCTGATACTCACCTACCACGCATGGTCGAGATGAGGTAAGCAGATCTTTTAGGACGGGGGACAGATCCACGCAATGCCGGTGGTTTCACGTTTGACAATTTAGCCTGGAAACTTGTTTTATTACAACTATTGTCAAGCCAGAAGTAAGAATGCAGTAAGGCCTGAGTTGAACTCTTTTATTTTCAATTCACAAAGGTCCCTTGGTTTGCTTTTCCCTCTTGAAAGCACAAAACTTATTTGGACTCAACTTTCTTAGTAAAAACACTTCTTGAAACTGGGAGATTTAACATGAAAGAACCATTTCTTACTTGAACTCCCAAAAGTATGTGTGCGCTCATATATCCAGTCATCTTAGAGTTTCCTCAACTTGTGTGCGAGCAGTGTCTTAATAAAATTTGGAGAAAAAGGCAGTAAATTTACAGAAAGAAAAGCATCACCATCTCTGGGGAATACTTTCCTGATATGAATGATTTTTTTCTCAAAGGAAAGTTGTCTTATCTGTCCGTACATATGCTGAAGAATGAAACAACTTCAGCAAAGCTATCCATCTCTTCCTGGATAATTCACCTAAGACATATAATGTCAAACGCAAGGCCCATGGGTCGTATCCGGCCTGCGACCTATGTCAACCCGGCCTGTAGCAAGGTCAAGTAGGTGGGCTACAGGGGCCAGGGGAGAGGACAAGGGGAGGTGGGGGCGGCTGATTGCGCTCCCGGCAGCAGTCAAAGTGGCCCGCGATGACATTGAGTTTGGCACCTCTGACCTAAGATGTCCCTAAGATGTTATTTGGATGTTCTCATTTCTTACTTACATCAACCCCCTTACAACACGTTCAGGTACAATGAGAAATACAAGCCAAAGTTATTTATTTATTTAAGCAAATTTATATGACCACCCACCCCCTGATGATAATACCACTCACTCTGGGGTCCCCAGGCCCGTTGGCAAAACTGTGTCTTGCAAAAGAGTGTCAAAGTGGTGGACAATTTTATCTCTGTGGGGATGATGTTCCAAACGGAGGAAACTACCACAGAGAAGGATCAACCTTCATTTAGACCCATTAGAGGGGACCTACCTATAAAGAGTATCAGTAATCTATAAAGATTGGTAATCAAAGACTTTTTAGTGATTTATTGACACAACTATTACAATAAAGGATAACGGAAGGAAAGCACCGTTCTTGACTGAGTTTATAAAATTAGACTTGGATTAAATCATTTCTAGAATATAGGCATGTGAGTGCATGTAAGTGTTGAGCTTCCAGTTCTTACAAACTACAGGCTTAAAAGTAATTCAATCAATCTGGGTTTCCGTTGATCTTGGTTGCTATATAGTCATCAGTAGGCTGACCTTTTCCCAATATGGACTTCATGGCAGGGTTTGATGGAACTTGTAATCCATTGCATCTCAATGAATTGGATGGGATAGGAAGACTCTCATAAGGTTTTTAGTGGGATCCATAAATTAAGTGCAACTTCATGGTAATATAAACCAAGCCTAAATTTTATGATACATTGCCAGTCTTTAAATGTTTGAAAATAGTCTGTCTTTGGGACAAAGGGGTGTCATCCTAATTCTCTCAGATAACCAGGAATGTCTTTTTGCTTCCTCTTTTTGTATAGGATTGAGAGAAAAATGGGGGAACACAATTGAAATGTTGTGGAAGAATCATCTAGAACGTCAACAACTGACTGAACAGAATCATGCTACAAACTTTCCTGATTGCCCTCTCAGCTTTTTTTTTAAAACAGCTTCACTTTTCAAATGTTTCGTGATACAGCTTCTAAAAACATCCAGCTAGCTTATCAACCCAAATTCTTGCATTGTTGTATTGTATCATACTGTCTTCTGAATATTATCTGTTAAAACATTTACAGTGTAATAAAGATGCATATTTGAATGTGTATATGTGTGTGTGTACGGCTCATGCTTTACTATTCAGCATCATTGTTACTTCTTCCCCCTTCACCAACAACAAATAAACTCAGAATGACTTACAAATATAGCAAATGACAGAGTTGGATGGGACCTCGGAGGTCTTCTATTCCTCAAGTAGAAAGCCCTATACCAAAGACTTTCAACCTTTTTCAGGTTGTGAACTCCAAAACATGTCATTGCTATATGGCGAACCCCATTCTCACAAATTCAACTGACTACTTAATCGACAAATTTATGTATATTAGTAGTTCCAAATTTTTCTTGACCTGTCTGCGGACCCCACTGGCAACTTGTCACGGACCCCAAGGGGGTCCATGGATCTCCGGTTGAAAACTTCTGCCCTATACTCTTCAGACAAATGATTGTTCAATCTCTTCTTAAGAACCTTTAGCATTGGATCACACACAACCTCTGGTGGCAAGTCACTGATTAAATATGAATAATATATGATAGGTCTATAACACAGATAAAATTCCATAATGTGGTTTACCTTATTTAAATGAGGGACTCCAGGCTTTATGTTTCTGTGTGCCAACCCACTTATATTTTCTTTGTTTTGATATTCTTCCTTGAAAGAACTTGTACTTTTAGAATTGTAAACTTCTTAGGGCAAGTTTCTTAGAGTTCTTGCATGCCACGGAATTTTATTTTAGCTTTTCATCGGTGCATGTAAGTCCTGGCTTTGCTTTTCATAAGGATCACATGTTGCGTAAGAAATATTGGCTTTCTGATTTTGTTAAGCTCAACATCATTTTTTTTTAAAAAAAATTAAAGTTCATGGTTTTTTGAACATCTGAAAAAAAGATATTGAAGTTACACGGGCGATTTTTGTATTACTAACATTTAAAGTATTCCACTCTGGGGTTAAAAGAATAGAGAAGGTCTAGAACAGGATCACAGTCTGAGAAAAAATCGGGGGAAAAAAAAATCAGATTTGAAGACTATGCCAATCCTGTTCTATCATTTGGATCCATGAGCAAACTCAGTGTCAGCTGTTCACTGTGCTGATGTCACAGTATTGTGTGTTTGAACAAAAACTGATGTCACACTATTGTGTTTGAACAAAAGCAGCGAGAAATTCCTTTAAAAAAAAATAACAGTAATCCCCACCTGCCAATGCTGAGTCAACTGGGCTTAGTCAACAATGAAGCTACGTTATTACATATTAGACCTTCGTGACTTGACTTCTTGTGTTAGTTTGGGCATCTTCGTACTAAGCCAGTGTAAATAGGTGGGAGAAAGCCTACTCAGGTCTGAGTCATATGAAATTCCATTGACGCCTACACAGAGAGGTTGCAGTAAAAGCAGAAAACAAACGTAATGATAGCTTTGTTTTCTCTGAACAAACCACCGCATCCAAGCCCAGCATACCACTAGGCGAGGAAAAACCCGTTTGCTGTCTTGTCTTTTACATGTAAAGGAGCTTCCTCAACGTGGTCTTCAAATCTGTTGGACTTTATTTATTTATTTATTTATTTATTTTATGTTTTACATTTATATACCGCCCTTCTCCCCGAAGGGACCCAGGGCGGTGCACAGCCATATAAAATTGAGACAATAAAACAGAAACAAACAACAGAGGACACATTTAAAAGCAATTTAAAAATACAATAATATAAAAGGCTAATTTAAAATCC
>JANHFO010005050.1:18118-33667 GCA_032468095.1 Pareas carinatus
TCTCGCCCCCTTTTTTGGGGGGAAAAAGCATGTCTTATGGTGCGAAAAATACGGTAATTTACAGACATACACACATGCACATACACACACATACATACACATAAACGTATATAATATATAAATAAAGACCTGATTTATCTTTTAAATAATATATACCAAGAACCAAGAATTAGGTTCTAGTGATTTTATTAACCTTGCAATTAATTATGACATTGAATATTCCTGATGGGTAGATATCTCTATTCAGTGACCTCCTCTGATTTTAGGAAATAAGATTTAGTGATATATCCTTAATATAGTATCTTGTAAGATCCTTCAGGTATATTCTTAACAGAGTCAGTTTGGTCTGGGGGTTAGGGCACCAGACAAAAAGCTTGGAGTCTGAGTTCTAGTCATACCTTACAGAGGAAGGCAACCTGGGTGACTTCGGACCAGTCGCGCTCTCTCAAATAACCCACCTCGCATATTTGCTGTTGTGGGGAAATAGAAGGAGGAAAGACCAATACATATGTTTGTTGACTTGAGTCATTTATAAAAATAATAATGGTAGTATAACAATACATAAATAAAATAGTCATCTATTTCTTTTGATGCTGAATTATATGATCTATACCAGTAGCCCCCAAACATTTGGGCACCAGCGACCGGTTCCATTGAGAAAGATTTTTCCACGGACCAGAGGGGGCATGGTTTTGCATGCTGCCTGCATCTTGCGAACAGAGCTTGGCTTGTTTGTGCGACCTGGTTGCTGGCATGCTGCGGCCTGGTGCCCGTCCATGGACCGGGGGTTGGGGACTCCTGATCTATATAGTGCCTGACAATAGGATCTCATAATGTATTTATTTCTTTAATGCTGTAGGTAATTTGCTCTTATTAATAATAGAACAGCTTTTTACTTCTTCATAATTTCTTTTCAGCGCTGAAAAGAACCTTATCTGGAATATTTATTGTCATATTCATAGTACTTTTGATTTGTGTATAATATTCTATTAATTTGTCTAAATCCACTACTTGTTTTAAATAAGTTCTTTTTTGTTTTGATAGCTTCAATTTTCTCCTATATTTAGACTGTTGATGCTTCTGCTCTTCTCATTTCTGACTGAGTACACATATATTTAAATGTTTAATTGAGGCAGCAGCCCTAATTGTAGCCTAAACATACTTTGTTGTCACTTTTCTAGAGAAATCAAGTTCACATTTGGTAATTCACATTTTTTTAATTTTCAAATTATATAATACATTTTACACAGGGCTTGAACACAGTATAAAAAACTCACTTGGTTTAAAATGTAACTATGATGATAATCATGTATATTATTCCTAGATTATGCAAAATGATCTTCCTTTAGTTTCATGGGCTACTACTAGTTTGTCCATAAACCTAAAGGTGAATTTTAAAGCTATAAGTGGCCTGGAATCAGAATACTTAAGAAATGCTGGCAACATAATTTCATAGGGCTGTCTTTAATTTCAAGCGATTTATCATAAATTGTATAATGTTGGGCAGAATATGTAATTCAGAAGTTCGTGTTATATATGCTTGCATGATTTACACAGGTAATTTTAAGTAGAATACTGGAACACTGTTCTTAGTATTCATTTATCTTTCTAATTTTTGATGACTTTGGTTCCAGTTTAAATGGAACAATGTGAAATGAACAAATTCAAAGTATATTGAACATGGCTTTGCCATATCATGCATTTCAAGTGGTTCCAAAAATAATTTGAAAGTGAGCTTTTATTACAAGTGTGCTTTATCTGTATTCTGAATGTTTTATGACAGTTGTTACTCTCTATATATCCTTCAGGCAAGTTTATAAATTGTAATTTCACTATTTGTATGTAGACTTCATGTTAGGCTCTAATCTTTGTGGTCCTAATCTGATCTGTATGATCCCTAAAACTTGTCTTGCCAATATTGTTGTTTTGCCAAATGTGACTACTCCTTACTAAGCCGTTGATGTATTATATTCTCTTTGCTTACATATATTTTAGCAGCTGAATAACAAATGTTTCTTGTATTTAGTTGAAATTTGCACATTATGAAAACTTTTGGGACTTCTATAGTTAGCCAGATTTATATGACATGACATAAAAACTTCAGTTTTATAACCAGTTTTAGACATGCAGCAATATGAACACATAAAGATCATAAAGAGTTCTTTTATACATAGTTTAGGGTGTTCATACATATATGTTGAGAAATAGAATTTTATTGAATCCATTTTTATCTGATGTGCATTAGCCTGCAAGAGCATTTAATTCTGACACAAGGCAGAGTGACAAAATTAAGTTTGCTGTAGCATGTTTGCTTGCTGCACAATCATGATGACTCCTGAAAGAATAATGCATTTATCAGATTTTTGTCAATATTTGAAACATTTGTACCTGCAGTCAATCCACCTGCGCATCTCCAAAGTCCATAAGAATGGTACATTGTACAACTATGGATTACAGAATATATAAATCCATTTTTTTCAGGAAAGTTAAGCCAGAGATTTAATTATTAATAAAGAATACATAGGAATCTTCAAGTTGGTGATAGTTGCATATTCTGTTGAATGATGATAACGAACCAGAAATGAATTTTGGGGAAATTGTTCAACTTTCTAAATGAATGCTATCTAGGATGATAAACTATTTTCCTAAGACACAGATACTTACGTAGGGAGAGTATTGAAAAAGTGAATGGGTTATTAAGAGACCCAAGAACAAACTGTTGACCCAAGAACTGTGACTGCTTGGTGAATATTGCTTAGAAATAGATCTGCTTGTTTTGAATACACAATTCAAGCAGATGTCTAGTCATATATATGCACAATATATGATTGGATTTAAAACCTAAAAAGGGATTCATTTGACTGTTTGTAATGATATGTTGAAAATGTGTCGAATTCATGGGGAAAAAGTTTTGAATGGCAATGTTGGGAAAAATGAGTATGGAAGAAAAAGAAGTGAGAGTTAAAATAGAGCCTTTGCAGGAAGATAAAATATGAGTCTTGAATGAAAAAATGTAAGATAAATTATCTCTCGACAAACCAAATTGAAAGTAGACAAAAGGAAACAAGATGTAGAGTCTGATTTTAATGCAGTGCAAAAAATAATGTGGAAGAAATTTGTGGATTTATGCTATGGGAAAGAATGAAAAAATATGGTTTGGTACAGATAACCTTCACTTGATTCGTCCTCATTAAGGGACTGTTACAATGGTGCTAAACAAGGGAACGTACAACCGTTTCTCATAGTTGTGGTTGGCACAGAGTTACCCCAGACATGTGGTCAGGATTCAGGCACTTGGTAAGTGGCTTGCAACTACACTGGTTGCAGTGTCTGTGATCATGTGGCATTTGTCACATTCCCTGCTGGCTTCCAATAAGCAAATCTAATGATGAATCGGCAGATTGATGCAATGGTGATCATGTGATATTGCTACCATGCAGGATTCATCTAACAATGCAACTAGATCTGTTACAATTTCCATCGTAAATTGGTGTGGTCATGACCACTTCACTTAGTGACGGAGTTGCCACTTCCAATTATTGTAGTTAGACAAGGACTAACTTTAGAATTATTTATTGAAAGAAGTTATGTGAACAAAAATGCATACAGATGGTAGTCATATTTGTAAGGGGCGTCTTCCAGGGTAAAACTTCAATAACTTAGCTGCAAATAACAAGACTTTGTCTATGGGAATTTATTTATTTAAATTTATAACCCAACTTAGTAGGTCTCCCTCTTCCTCCTAATAAGCTATGTACATACATTTTCTCCTCTTGATTGCAATGGCTCTTGGTAGTTTCACATGGCCTCTTCATGGCAGCTGGCCTTTTTAAGCCTTGTTTGTCTACTGATGTCCTATCTGATGTCCTGTCCTTCATATGGTTCACATGATTTTTCCACTGCACAGATTTTTTTCATGAAGCTACTGGAATGACCTGTCACAAAATATGAGTGCTGCCTGAAGACTGCTTGCAATTCATTTCAACCACTATGAATGCTTTGAGGGCAACATTAGCATCCAATGGTGTAATTCAGAGATGTGATATTATTTTTATATTTTTTTGCTAAACCTATAACCAAAGGTTTTCATAATGCAGTGGTATTATTACAGCTTTTGTTAAGGTTCATCCACACTTTTTAAATGATACAAGCTATATTAGTTTCATTTAGTTTGTATTAAGATCAATGGATGTAAGGAATAACTAATTTCGCCCATTACTTTTATTGCAATGTTGGTTTGGATTCATCTCATTATGGTTTGTAATAGGTACCTCCCAATTATATATCTTTCTGTGTTGTTCTTAGTGGGAAGAAATTGAAAGTAGAGAAGGAAGTAGAGAAGAGTAGAAGAGAGGAAGTTGATAGGAGAAAGAAAAAGGAATGGAAAGTGGCCAACATGAGAAAGAAACTAAGCCCAATTAGGACAAGGCTATCAAAGAATGAGAGGATTAAGGAGGGTAGGTAGATAAAGAAAGGAAGATAGATTAAACAATTAGAGTGAAATAGAGGAGGAGATTTTTATAGAAAGATAAGAAAGAAGAAGAGGACAGATTAGGGAAGGGTAGAGAAAAAAAAAGAAAAATGGAAGATAGGATAAGAAAGAGAGATAAACAATATACAATGATAGTAGAAACAAGAGATAAGTAACCAGAACCAGAAAATGATAAATAAAAAAGCTAATGTAGCTATCAGAAGACAAGAAAAGTTAAAAGTAAATGGTAAACATGTTAACTTTGGTTTCGTAAGATCCAAATCACGCAGTAATTTATAAATGATGATAAGTCCTGATTGAGACTAACCACGCAAAAAGGCAATGATTAACAGAATTGAAACCAAAGTGACAAAGAACGTGTACAAAAATGGCTAACAAATATTATAAAACATATTTTAAAAAGGATTTAAAATACAAAGAAGGATTGACGGTAAAGGTCAATGAATGAGGGAAGGGGAAGGGGAAGGGGTATGTATGTAAATGTAATGTGTAAATAGTGTATGAATGTAAATGTTGTTTTAAATGCTTAAAAGTAATAAAGTTTTTTTTAAAAAAAGGAAAAGTGGTTCTCTCAGAATAAATAGCATTAGTACCTATGAACTGCATATATTGCGTGTAGCCAAAAGTAGATAGGAAAACAGGATACATAAGATAAATACGTTTTTCTAAGTTGACTTGTTGTTTGAGGAAGACATTAATCATTTAGTGTAGAAATAGGATGCAATACTTTCCCCCCTTTGTTAATAAATTAATGGAGAATACAGACTTCAGCACACTTTCTAGTAATTATGTACCTCTGC
Organism: Pareas carinatus; assembly: GCA_032468095.1. Lineage (NCBI taxonomy): Eukaryota > Metazoa > Chordata > Lepidosauria > Squamata > Pareidae > Pareas > Pareas carinatus. The sequence goes on from JANHFO010005050.1 coordinate 23,411, forward strand.
TATATCAGCATCTACTTTTTCACACTCATCAACTGATGAATGGGTTCTGTTGTTTTTTTTGTGCAGTTCTTACCAATAGCAACCATTATCAGCCATTTCTATAATGAAACCTAGTCTGGTATAGTATCTAAAATGAATGAGGTTCAAGTCTACCCTCAGTTGTGGATGCTTATTGGATAACTTTGAGTGAGTGACTCTCTCCATAGGCTTCCCAACTTCACTGGTTATTCTGAGGTAATCTGGAGGAGGAAGTGCTGTTTCTGCTATCCTGAGCTTTTGAAATTGGAATGTAAATCTAGTGAATAATAATAATGTTTTGTTTTTATATATTCCCCATATCCCTACTCTTCTTTACTTATTTTTCTTCTTTATAGCTCTACTGAGAAATATTAGACAAATTTAGCATAAACATATACTTTCAATTGAAGGATAAGCATTTACTATTAACTTTACACTTTATACTGAACAAATGAAAAGTAACTAACAAAGATGCGTGTTTCCTGACAAATTTGGCAAAGACCTGTGGTAAGAGCAGAATGGGACTAGGGTATTCACCCTTCACTTCCAGAAACCTTTGATACTGTCTACTGTAGTGTCCTTCTGGACTGGCTGTGTAGGTTGGGAGTGAGCACCAAGGTGCTTCTCGTCTTTCCTCAGAGGCCAATTTCAGTTGGTGTTGAATGGGGCAAGAGGTTCCTCCCTTTGGTCGCTAAATTGTGGGTGATCCAGGGTTTGTCTGCTCTTATTTAAAATCTATATGGATCTGCTGAGTGGGGTCATTTTTGACCATACTGTGATATATCACTGATAACTAGCTATATATCTTCTCCCCTGGGAAGTGTCGCTGCTAATGCCCTCTGTGTTTGGAAACTGTAGGACTTTGAATGGGGAATAGCAGGATTCATCTGAAACCTGTAAAGACTATCTTTGACTCTGAATGGGATTGCATTTCCTGAGAGAGAACAAGTATGCAATTTGGGGGTCCTTCTTGGCTTACAACTTCTGCTCAAAGAGCAGGTGACAGTCATGGCTAGGAAGATATGGCTTCAAGTTGTACACTAGTTGTTCCAATTTGTCGATCAGTGGATTCTATGCTGAATCACTCATTCCCTGGTCATCCCTTGTGTGGATTACTGTAATGCACACTATATTGACTTGTCTTGAAGAGTATTCAGGAGTTTCATTTGGTGCAAAATGCAGCAGTTTGGATAGTTGTACCTGGGCCTAGATGTGTCAGCTGAATTTGTTACCAATTTGCTTTTGGCTCCAATTCAAGGTGCTGGTGTGAGCATATGAAGCCCTATATGAAATGGGGCTGGAGTACTTGAGGGGCTTGTTGGTATTGTTTACGGTATGTTTTAATTGGTAGGAAATTAAACTTTGAGAGTAATCTGAAATAGCAAAACTCTCTCCTCCCCCTTCTCTCTCACACACAAATCAGGCAAATATCTGGCTTAAAGGGGACTACAGTATAAAGAGGATTCAGTGTCTTTCGTATTCTAGAAAAATTGGTTTTGCTTACCTTATTTTTTCTTTTTGTACAAAAACTAAGTTTGATACTAGGTATTCTTTATTGTACAACAAATACTTTGACGTTATCTACAGTATTATTACACTTACAATTTTGTTTTAAAATTCAAAATTTATGCTTGAAATAATTACATTCGGCATTATAATTAATTATATTCTTACTTATAATTACGAATTAACCATATTCTTATAATTAAGAATTACATAGAATATTTACATAGAATATTTGTTTTCTTTTTATTTATAAAATACAAGTGATCTAAACAATAAAATGTCAATAATTTCAATTAATACTGTACAAATATTATTGTATCAAAACAATATTGTGTATTAAGATTTACAACAATATAATAAAAGGAAAGAAAGATGAGTAGTTAGGCAGATGCATACTTAAAACCGCTTGGATCTTTACACAGCTGCTGTCATAAAAGAATAGCACCTTTGCTTATGGTTCCTCATGGCATGACTTCAAAATCTCATATGATTTTACATGCAGTAAATACTGCCTGCCACAACCATGATCTTTTAATCTGCTGTGAGCTCTCAATATTTAGCAGGATACTTTGGGTCTCTTAATAAGATAAAATGTCAATTTGCCTGCATGATGGAGAGTAATTGCCAACTCTTGGCAGTTGCTCTGGTGCTAATTGTTTTTAATTGAACTTGGAGAAAAGCATCTCCTTTTCAGCATTCATGAATACCTGTTGCACATTTCTCTCAAGAGCTTGTTTAAATATTCTTGTTAAATAGTCTGCTTAAAGTAATGAAATAAAATCTCAAAAAAGTAAGGGAAGAATTAAGAAACGACTATCTCCCCCTCCCACTTAGATTATTTAAATTTGGCGCACAGTAATATTTTAGTAACTTTTCTGCAATTGTGATTGCAAATATTCTAAAATATTTGGAACTAAGGTCTGAGAAAAATGCAGAAGGGCAAAAAACAAAACAAAACAAAACCTACAGCTGAAGCACAATCTCCTAATGATAAAAAATATATGTAAGATGATAGTTATAAACCGACATATGATATTTTTTATTGTGTGCCATGTATGTTCTCTAGCTGTTCAATAGCTTTATTTTTTTGTTATAACAATTATAATTTATGTTTGAGAGAATGATACAAGCTACAGAATGAGCATGAAAAATAGTTAGATGAATTGGGTCACTGAGATATGAACTTCTATAGCTTCTGTGTTTTTATGATGCTTTTAATACCACCATAATAGTAAAACTAATAGAATTTTATTAAATAAATGGATTTAATTAAGGAAATAAGGTGTATTTTTTAAATGCAGGTGAATCTCTACTTTTTTTTACAATAAATTGCTGTTTTTACAATTTTTTTCTCCTCTATGTAATAAAGGTTCATTCCAAACCTTCAACTTGTTTGCCATTAGAGTTGCCTTGTAAATTTAAGGTTTTGAATCATAAAATGTGACAGCCTAAAGCCAAAAATCTATCCTATGTGTCTATTCCAGCCATTTATACCTTCTTTCTTTTGGGATTAAATGTCTCATGAGTTTGTGAATTTGGAGTTCTAGTAACTATCATTACTCCATATGCTTCTGCCATAATCACTTTTAGAAATTTATCAGGAAATAGTATCTATGAATAAACAGTATATAATTTTAAATTCAAGACAAGTGAAAAGAATAAAGTAATCTCTTTCTGGCATACTGCAACCTGATAAGAAAAAAAAAACATTTGCACAAAATGTGGCACCTCACGCTTATTTTGCAGAATAAGTAAACTTTTTAATGGAATATGTGTAAAATTGAACAGTGAACTCTGCAATTCTAAATGTACATGACATTTTTAGAAGATTTTTAGAGCATTTAAATATCTGCCCAGATTAACTTCAAAACAAGACGAGCAAGCAAATAAATTTAATTAATACAAATTGATTCAAGAAAGATATAGTCATTATCTAAACATTTTATAATGCATTTGATATGTATCAAGCAACACCCTAGAAAAGACATTTTCAATAAATACTAACATTCTCTCTTGAGACATGTCCCAGGTGACATGCAAAGTTGGATCTTTCCTTCCCGGCTAATATCTTAACTTCCTTTATTGTAGTTTATCAGATGACAGTGCTGTAGAGTTTCCTTTAATAACTCAGAAAATGTCATTTCCCCCCTAGAAATACAGTTCTTCATTTTAGCCTTACTTGACTAAATGAGGGAGAAGGGAAGCCATGAAGTTATAGGAAAGGGTTGCTAAAATCTGAACAAATTCTAGAGAAGAATAACTACTCAATAAACAATACTTTTTGAATAAAAAGATTCAAGAACACGCTTTATACCCAACAAGACATGTTAACTTTAATATAGAATTCTTCAAATAAACTACTTGACTAGGCTGGTCTTTAAAGGCTGGTGTGATTGATTAGCTACTGAGGACTCTGAAGGCTCCATATCTGCTTTCAATGAGAATGGACAGGGTTCCGTGCTATATTTATGCCAATGCTTCTGAAAAGAGCCAAATTGAATGACTACCAACCATAGTGACTATGGCCATGTGAGATTACCTAAATTTAATATGCTATTCTAGATCAGTAACATTGCATTTTAGATATACCAACATGACGAGTAGCTGCTACGAATCAGAACAATATGTGTATTGATTCTTATCAAAAGTATTTGTGCTACCTCCTATCAGAAGCATGTATTCTTCTTGAGCTGAGTGGAAGATGGTTGTGGAGTCTGAGTAGAGGATAACTGTTTTGACCAATACCACACATTGTTTTAAGGCTGAAGTTTCAGTTTTCAGAAGTTGCACCTGGTTGGCTGAATAAAGATGGTTGACAATAGGGATAGTGGCAACTCTTGAAGTGCTAGGGAAGGCATTTATTATGCAATGTTGTGCCCACCCAGCTGAACTATGGGAACAACAGTGTGCTTACTGCTGCAAACTGAATTTATAAATTTGCTACTAATTTAGCACAGCTCTTGCAGTGATCTCTGAAACTAAAACAAGACAAGTATATTGACAATTTTACAATGAAAAATGTTCGGAAAAATCTTTGGAGAGATTGATTCTATTTAAATTGATTTTATGGGAAGTTACAATACAATTAGTGCATTTACTTATGTCACTTGTAAGAAGGAACTTGAAAGAACAAGAAATATGTCTCTGCTGTGGTCATTATAGATTTCCCTAATGTCTTAACAGATTAGATGGGTTATTAAAAATGTCTCATCCCGTATATTGCTTCATGAAAATATAATGTCCTTATTAGCAGGAAAAATAAATAAAATAAACAGCTGACCAAATTTCCAGATATATGGATCTAGGAGATGGTTTGGATGACCAGATTTTAATTGTGAAAACCTGAAATAAAGCAAGGGTGAGAAAGCTACAGTCTGTTAGTGGTTGTTGAAATTAATCAGCACCAGGAAGCGCAGTTAATTATAGGAGGATCAATTCTTCCTCTAAAACTTTTAATGCACAACACTGAATCTTGCCAAAAAGAAGCCTTTCAATTAAAATCTGAGATACAGATCTTCTTGTTTATGGGAGAAATCCTTGGACCATAAGCTGACTAGATCAGGAAATAGAAGGTTTCCATCAAACAAAACATAACAAAACATGACATCATAACAAAAGCAGTGTTGGGACATTGTGGCACAGTCTCCACCTCCTCGCATATGTATCTAGTGTTGCAGTAGAACAACACTGCTTTTTTGATTTTCAGAGCCTTCTGAATCCTTACATTTTAAAATTAACTTTTTTTTATTGGAACTAATGGATAAACAGAAAAGAGTTGTAAGATAATTGCTCCAAGATTATTATATACACAAAAATAGAAAGATGCTGAAATAGTCAAAACCGAGGAACGTCTGGTAAACATTGACAGCATTAGCTGTCAAAATCGACTTCTTTGATTAGAAAAAGAACAATTACTACATTTTAGTGACTGGAAACCCCTTATATTGCTAAAAAAGAAAAGAATGAACTTGTGACATATGGGTTTGATGTTTATAAAGGGTAAATTATGGAAAGGAATTATCTTCTTTCTTATCTATTTTTTTCTTTGTGCCTTTCACTTATTTATTACTTTTTTACTTGCTTTCTTTTCCCAACATTTGTGTTTTCATTTAATTTTTTTTCAATGAAATTTTTAATATAAGATGGAACATTTAAAAACTTTCTTAAATTTTATTGAGAAAATATAGTTTAATAAGAAACTATATTCATACTTTTTTTAGTAATTCATCAGACTAGAATGGTTAAGACTTCAAAGTTCTTCATTTTACACCTGCCAGGAAATTTCTCTTACAATTCAGTTTGATCAAATTCTCTTTTAAAGGGTAATAATTAAGCTGTCCTTCCTCACTCTTACCTAGCTTTGAGAATCAGATTAGCCCGATAGAATAAATACTATAGAATTTCTGAATGTGTGTGTGTGTGTGCGTATGTGAATGGGAGAAAGAGAGAGAGAGAATAATAGAAGGTGACTGTCAGTCTAAAATTGTAATGGATATACATTCTATTGATAGCCAAGTGGAGCAGAAGTCTAACATAAATGTGACACACATTTTGGTTATAACTGAATGACATAGAATTTAAAACAGTAAAAATAGAAAGCTGGCAGAGAATTTGAAATGTGCTGGAGTAGGTTAAGTGCATCAATTTTGTTTTGGATGAGAGAAAATATGCTTATGTGACTTTTAACACATTTTGAAATGTCAGTTTATATTCATTCCGATATACAAACCATTATAGAACAAAATATAAAATAATAAAAAGGAAGAAACTCATTTTTCAAAGCATTTTAGATCCTAAAAATGTAAAATGTATGTTCTGAAGTTCACTTCAAATGTCAAGTGACATTGTAGGGTGGTAAAAATGAAAATATAGATGTTTAAGGCAAAAGCTCCAATGTTCACCTCTTAAGCTCTCCACAAGAAGTGGAGACAGGTTGAGAAGAAGCCGACAGTAAACAGCCCAACCAAAGAATCTCTAAGATCACACCTGCCAACACTGCCAGGGCAAGCCACTAGAATATAATCTGTCAACAAATAACACTCCTTACTAGCAGTGATGATATCATCTAGTTTGTGTAATGAAACATCTGCAAGAAAACAAGCAAACTCAGAGAGCAGCAAGAACTCCTCACTCCTCAATATCAGGTGTTCTGATATTGAAAATATGCATGTGGCAACTTTCCTGGTAAACCTTCTCCTGTACTGATGTCATTAAAGATATATAGTTCTTCCCAGGAAGCTGGTCACTCAAATGATGTCATCTTCCTATGAATATTCTGTTGCATGCACCATGGTTTGTATTGTATTCACATTGAATTCTCCATTTCAAATAACTGCTTGCCATGTTATCTTAACTAATATCAGTAGAAACTCCCAGGCCTTAAAAAAAAAATTCAGCGGATTAGGATTTAGGGAATAAAGTACCGTAGTTGAGGGCTGAATCTTCTATTCCAAAACCAGAGGAGGACAATAAGTACAGATAGCCCTCCACTTAACAACTATTCATTTAATGACCTTTGAAATTACAACATCACTGAAAAAAGAGACGTATGACTGGTCCTAGCACTTTCGACTGTTGCAGCATCCTCATAGTTATGTGATCAACATTTGACCACTTGGTGATTGGAATATGTTTACAGCTGTTGCAGAGTCTCAGGATAATGAATTCACCATTTACGAACTTCCCAGCTGATTTTTGACAAAGCAAAATCAATGGACCAGGTCAGATTTGCTTAACAACTGTGATTTGTTAAGCAAATCACAGTGATTTGCTTAAGTGCAATAATTTGCTTAACTGTGGCAAAAAAGGTCATAAAATTGGATGCAACTCAATAACTGCCTTGCTTAGCAACAGGAATTCTGGTCCTAATTGTGATCGTAAGTTGGGAACTACCTCTAAATAAGTAAGTAAATAAGGCAAGCATCATGCTATATAATTAATACAAGCTGTCATTTTACTCTAAAGAATTGCTCTATCAAAACTAAAGAATCAACAAAGTCTTCACTTCTTTATACAGTAAACCATTCAGTACCACTTGTATTTCATGGATGAATAGCTGATTGTAGCAATATAAGTTTTTTTTGGAGGAAAAAAAGTTGTGTAGAACTGACACATGTATAGATGTCTTAATGGCATAGGCTAATATTTTGCCACCACTATCTTGCAGTGTGCATGTAATTTGGTTTGTATGTTTTGATTCACAAGTTAGCATATTGTGATGCTAAAAGGAATTAATGTGCACATTAAGATGTCTTGTTATTTAATTAAGTTCAATAGTATCTATGGAGTGAAATGTGTGAGGGGGATGAGAACAAAAATATGGTTATGTGAGACAGGCATAATTGCCTTTTTTGCGTGAAGACATAATTATGAATTCATTGTCATTTTGATGTATGGGTAGTCCTTGCTTACCAATCATTCATTCAGTGACCATTTGAAATTACAGCAGTGTTTAAAAAATAACTTTACAGTCCATTTTTTACCATTGATTACCTTTGTAGCATCCTACAATCACATAATTGCCATTATAGTCAGTACATGTTACCCTGTGCCTGACTAGTGTTTTATTTCTCCCTTGGAGAACAGAGATTGAAGAGGAAGGGATTGTAAGAGAATACGTTGTTTGATTCTCTCTATATAAAAAACAATGTGGTTGCGCCCTCAGCCCAAGCCATGGACATACTTTGCAAATAGCTTACAGTACTCCCTTACAATCCATGAAAAGGATTGAAGAAGTGATTTTTGAAGGCAATCTCTCCTTTGTCTGACACATCTCTCTCCTCACAGAAAATAGAGATTGGGGAAGACAGGATTTCAAGAGAGCAAGCTGTTTGGTCTTTTAAATCTTAAAAGTAATGTGCCCACACTGATAGAAGGAAAGGAAAAAAATCAGGCAAAGGAGAGATTACCTACCAAAGTGCTTGATTTTTTTTCTCCTGCGTCCCCCTTGCAAAGTGGAAAAATTGAAGATTAAGACGTTTCAAGAGAGTAGTATCAGCTGTTTTCATAGCATTTCACAGCTTTCATCCTATAATGAGCTGTGGTGCTGCAGTGGTTAGAATGGAGAATTGCAAGTTAACTGCTCACATTGCCAGTGGTTTGATTCCCTCAATCCTGATCGACTCAAGGTTTACTCAGACTTCCATTCTTCTGAAGTCAGTAAAATGAGAACCCAGATTGTTGGGCCAATATGCTGACTCTGTAAATTACCTAGAGAGTGATGTAAAGCATTGTGAACTGATACACATGTCTAAGTGCTATTGCCTGTGCTGCCACCACAATCAACTTGCTTTCAATGGGTACAAAACAGTAGGCAGGCAGTTGAGCATTCCAAAGGGTGGTGGGTGGTTAGGAATCAAAAGCTAAAGAGTCCTGTCTCTTTCTAGTTGGAAAGCAGTCACCGTTATGTGATTTCCCACTTAGTGACCACTTTGCTTAACAGCAGAGTTGCCAATCCTAATTAACCTCTTGCCATGCTCATATTCCTCCTACTGGTTCAGCTGACTTTTATCTGCCCATTTCCTTAGCTGTCTCATTTTCCCTTTCTCCCAAGGTCCCATATTATTATAAGTATGTATCTGTTAAAAGTAAAAGAGAAAAGGAAAGAGATATTCAAAATAGTACATTGATTAAAAATATAAGGATTGAAGAGATTCCAGATCTGAATTCTTGTTAGGCCATGACAGTTACTGAATTACACTGCTTGTTCCTCTTCCCCAATGTGAGCTCCTGAGCACTGAGTGGAAGTAAGTGGCCTTCACTGTAAGAAGGCTGCATGGTACAGCATCTGCTTCTAGAAGGAAATCTGCAGTAAAATGTAAGTGATCAATCGGTGATCAATGGGGAGGTGGATGTGAGACCTAATGAGTTGGGTCTGCAGAAACCCCCAGAGGGGTAGGAAGCAGAGCATGGCATGCTATGAGAGTGGGCGAGGGCAAGGGGAGAACTGGAGCAGTATTGAGATGCAGGCCTGGGCCTTGTCAACCCCTGAGGCATCCATGCTTAATAACCACAGAATGTAAACATGAATTACGGAAACAAATTCATGACAATTTGTTCCATCCTATGTCTGTATTGGAAGACCATTTCTAAACAGCTCCTACAATGAATAATTTTGAAGATATTTCCATGGATGTGTTTTTCTAACCTTTTAGTTGAATAATATTAGGTAACATGTGCTTCTGTTATTAGCAATGTCACGTAATTTTTAAACTTTAAGTATCAAATCTCTGTTTGAGAGAGAGATCAAAAGAAGTGATATGTTTATGCTTCTGAATGACAGCACCAGCATCATAAGTATATTTATTTATTATTTAGACTTATATACCACTCAACAGTGCTTTACAGTACTCTCTAACCAGTTTACACAGTCAGCGTATTGCCCCCAACAATCTGGGTCCTCATTTTACCGCCCTCGGAAGGATGGAAGGCTGAATCAACCTTGAGCCAGTGAGAATCGAACTGCTGAACCTTTGATAGCTAATGGCAGATAGCAGTCAGCAGAAATAGCCTGCATTGCTGCTTTTAACCACTGCACCATTCTGGCTCTAATTGCCCATACATTAAGGAAATGGTTGGCTTCATTTTAATTGAAATTATGTTTTGAGTTTTATTTCCAGCCTGATGATGTAACTGTGATGTTTTATTACTATTATTATTATTATTTAGACTTATATACCGCTTAACAGTGCTTTACAGCACTCTCTAAGAGGTTTACACAGTCAGCATATTGCC
>JANHFO010005050.1:40523-55446 GCA_032468095.1 Pareas carinatus
CATCCTTTTGGGACGACTAAGAGAGTTGGGAGTGGGAGGCACCTGCTACGATCGTTCTCCTCCTATCTCTCCGGATGACAGGAGGTCAACCCCTAGACCCTTTGCCTGTGGGATGCCTCAGGGCTCGGTCATCTCCACCCTCCTATTTAACATCTACATGAAGCTGCTGGGTGAGATCATTTGATGACACAGGGTAAGATATTAGCAATACACTGATGATATCAAGCTGTACATCTCTACCCCACATCAATTCAGTGATACAGTGAATGTGATGTGCGCCTGGAAGCTGTAAGGGTCTGAATGGGAGTCAACAGGCTCAGACTTAACCCAGACAAGACCGATTGGCTGTGAGTACTGCCTCCCAAAGCCTATATAGAGTCCATCCTTGGTTCTCGGAGGGGAGAAATTGTCCCCCTCAGAATGGGTTCACAATTTGAATGTCGTCCTAGATTCACAGCTAAAATTAGACTATCATCTGACTGCTGTGGCTAGGGGGACCTTTGCACACGTTCGCCTAGTGCACCAATTGCGACCAACTTGGATCAGGAGATGCTCCTCACAGTCACTCATGCCCTTGTCACTTCGCGGCTAGACCATTGCAACACGCTCTACATGGGGCCACCCTTGAAAAGTGTTCGGAGACTGCAACTGGTTCAGAATGCAGCCATTCGAGCTGTTGCGGGTGTACCTAGATACACCCACACTACACCGATCCTCCGCGAGCTGCACTGGCTTCCTATTGGTCTCCGAGCACAATTCAAAGTGTTGATCATTACCTTTAAAGTCCTACATGGCTTGGGACCAGGTTACCTGCGAGACCGCCTTCTACAACACAGCTCCCAGCGACCGGTGAGATCCCACAGAGTTGGTCTTCTCCAGGTCCTGTCAGCTAAACAATGCTGACTGGTGGGCCCGCAGGGAGGGCCTTCTCTGTGGCTGCCCCGGCAGGCCTGGGGTGGCTGAACTCACTTGCTAGTTGGCGAGATTCGGCCACAAATGTTATTAATGTGCCACGAGCCATTTTAACTATTCTCACTTTTGGGACTTTTTTTTTTTTACATAAATGTCTATTTTGTTTTTATATGTTTTTAATATGTTGTGAGCCGCCCTGAGTCTCCGGAGAGGGGCAGCATACAGATTTTATAAATAAATAAAATAAATATAAATAAATTCAATCAACACTTTGACAGTTGCATGGCAGATGAAACATCCGATTTACAAGTGGAAAGAAAATGAACGTTGCCCTGATTCACACATTCTTAATGTGCCTTCTACCAAAATGCCTTGGCACTTAAGTTCTTTGACTTATTAAATGAGCCTGGCAATCTATGCTGCGTTTGAATGTGGCTGTAATGTAGCTCCTGTGCTTTCCTCCTGTTGAATGGATTTACGATGGTATCTGAATTAAAAATGAGATACCTTTAAAAAATCATTATATATTAATTATTTTAAGCTGTGGTATTAAAATTTACCTGAATAAATGATAACTGTTTTATTAAAACTTTAATTTTATATCAAAAAAACTGAAAGGGGTTTTTATCATTTCATTAAACTAAAAGGGAATTTTTAATTTAACTACTTTAATTGTTATAACTATAAAGTTAATGTTCAGGTAAATACTTTAATAAGTAAAAATGATACAGAATCTTGTGATTGTATAAGATACTTAACACAACAAATAAATAACTAAAAATAATTAATTAACACTAAATCATTATTTAGATTGATAGGCCAACAATTCATGACCTGCATTTATAGCATGTAAACATGGATGAAAATTTTCTTGTCCCTTGCTAATAATTTATAAGAATTAGCTTATCATATAAATGGGAGACTTGGAAGCACATAGTTTTGATTATCTCAAAGCAGATTTATCTAGAATGTCAAAAATATTTATAACTTTTATTTTTCAAATTAATACTTTAATGAATAAAGGACTTCTGTCATATCTAAAGTGATTTTTTGCAGCTTAATATTTCATTTTACAGCTGTATATTTATTGTCTCAATTTCAAACTCATATAGCATTTTTACCCAGACTAATTAGAATAGTATTCCAAAGGCAGAACACTGACTTCTCATGAAAACCAGTATCCTCTAATCACTTTTCCAAAGGGAAAACACAATTCACTTAAATTATTTGTTTGCATGGCAGTCTGCTCGTCACACTCGTCACAGTAAGAGACATGCAAGGCAGAAATAGCCAAACTATTTTACAGAGTTTGCTGTGCTTTAGCATAAGATGAGATACAGTGAAAATAAAACAAGTGTTCTTTTTTAATAATTCTTTGTTTAAGAACTATTATTAAAGTAAATGAATATTTTGAAAAACTTTGTGATAATTATTGCTTAAAATAAAATAAGATTATTAAATAAACATTTATGTTGTCACATAGAAATTATAAGTTAAATAAGTATTTAAGTATAGTTATAAACAAACTTCATAACTATCTGTATATCTAATCTATTTCTATATTAGATCTTAAAGGATTCATATTTTCTGTAAACATTAAGCTTATACTGGAAAGCAGCTATCAGTTGGTGCAGACCAGTGCTCCCCAGTCTCATGCTTGTTTGAATACAGCTGAATGCTTGTTTGAATACAGCTCTCCAAATTTCCGATTAGTACTTGTTGGACTCTTAATTTCCATATTTGATCATTCTATCTTGAAATTTTGGAAAGGAAAGCAACACATTGAACACATCTAATATGGAAGTTACAAAATTAGTGATCTGATATATATACACATATGTTTTTATTTTATGTATGACTAATCCACATCAAATCTCATTAGTAGACCTTGGAAAGATTCCTTCCAGTAATGACACTAGGGAAGATTTGATTCAGTGCAAAACTAAGTTGAAATGATAGAATGATAACCTTCTGCTCATATTGAAATTGCTAGTGGCACTTGGAATGATGTTTTGAAAATGTAGTTTTCTATTTTGAACTAATTTCAAAGGACTCATCTATAATGATTGCAGCATCACTGCCAGTTAATGATTTAAGGACATGTTAGGTCAATTAATGTTAGTGTTGCTGTTTTTCTGCTACATGAGATTGCGAAAATAGTTTATCAAAAACTTGGCAGGCTAAAATAATTGACTTGGTTGGCTTGGTAAGTCACTAATGGTGGAGAGATGATTTACGAAGTATGTAATAAAATAAAACTGGATTTTCAGGGTATTGTTTGTCTTTAAGTTTAGAATTTGAATACAAATGCACTTTATGAATTGATGTTTTATTGAATGGAATTTTCATGAATTTAATGTGAAAATATTGGGCTCTTCAAATAGTTTTAAAAAATATAAATGATTTTAGCACACAGTAGTTGTAAGAGATAAATGCAGTATTTAGTGATTATTGCAATAAAATTAATTATAGCAAGGTATATGCAATTATTTTTAAAAAGCATTGTAGTTTTTAAGTTGATAATTTTAAATTGATATTTGGAATTAATAGAGCCTGATGTGCAAGACAAACTAATTAGTAGATAAATTCTGACTTGAGGTCCTTATAATTTTAAGAAAATATGTAAATTATAAACAGTTGTTTATAAACTATATATTATACATAAAATTGTGGATAAAACCCATAGAGCAGTTATGACACAAATGGAATATATGCCTTTTAAAATTCAACTTAAAAATGCTGAGAAATGGAACAAAATTTTTACATCTCCTTTGTGTTCAAGCAACTGTAAACTGATATTTAGGGTATTTATTTCGGCAACAAAAATGCATGGAATTTTGTTGCCAGTCCTAAATGACATCACATAATTATCATCCTCTACTATTATCTCAGTTGAACAGATAAAGTGATGTGTATCTGGCTCAACTCTGTGTCAGATAGACCTGCAAACACTTCTTTATGAAATTGATCTTGACTGGAACTCCATGAATTTGGAGATGGACAGGACATTTCTCATTGACAGAACACTTACCTCATTTTATCTCCAAGCTCTTGGATTTCTCCTTTTCGTGCTGCTAAGATGCAATATACTACAGTATCAGGTACCAGGCTTCCAAAATAGAGTAGAGAGATGACTTTAAAGCAAATGGTCCCCAATCCCCAGTCCGTGGACCATAACCGGGGCCGCAGCATGCCAGCAGCTGGGCTCCACAACAAGCCAAGCCCCATTTATGAAATGCAGAGACCTTTCAAAACCACGTCCCCTCTGGCCCGCAGAAAATCCTTTCTCCATGGAACAGGTCCCTGGTGCCCAAATGTTGTAGGCCACTGCTTTAAAGTCTTCAATATTGAACTGTAATGGAACCTGCCTGTTATGGTTCTATATTATAATGTGACTCATCTATTTTACAACCTTTTTTGTGTCTGTTGTTAAGCAAACATGGCAGTTGTAAGGTGAATGCTATGGTCGTAAAGCAAACCAATGGTTTGTTATCAGTGTGCTTTTTTTCAAAAGTCAGAAGTGATCGTTTTCAGCAGAAACATCATAAAATGCTGTCACATAACCACAAGATGCTGCAATTGACTGTAAATGTAGCTGGGTTAATGAGTGCCCATTGGTTACTCAACAATGGACAGAATCTTACTGTCAGAACTTCAAATTCTGGGTCCCCTTTTTCTGGTCTGTCATACCTTTGAGTGATCAGCAGTATTTAACTCCCTTTGCCATAGAAACTTAAATAAATCCTTTTATCACTGTTTGAATAGTGCATCAGTTATCAAGACAGGTATTATCTGAAACAAAAATGTCATTCTAGACAAAATATTCATGTTTATCACAGAAATTCTCCTCAGAAATAACAATTGTAATTCATCCTACCTTACCATATCTTTTTAAAATCCATTTCATGTTTTAACATGATTATTTTGAAACCAAAAAACAATTGACATTTGTCACAATGATAACCCATTGCAGCATATGTGCCATATACGTACATCAATCAATATAAGTTTTGATTGTAATCGGGGATTCATATACAAGATGATTCCTTTTTTTACAACTGAAATAAATTCACCCAGATATTTTGCATGATTTTTTCTAATATGTGTTTCTTGTAAGCATATATACCTTATTTTATTTAAAATACAGATAGTTCTCAACTTACAACAATTCATTTAGTAACGTTTTGAAGTTACAACAGCACTGAAAAAAGTGACTGATGACCATTTTTTACACTTGCGACTGTTGCCCCAGTCCCATGGACACATGATCAAAATTCAGATGCTTGGCAACTGATCATATTTATGATGGTTACAGTGTCCTGGGTCATGTGATCTCCATTTGTGACCTTCTGACCAGTAAACTCAGTAGGGAAGTCAGATTCACTTAACAATCATGTTATTAATTTAACAACTGCATTGATTCACTTAACAACTATGGCAAGAAAAGTTGTAAAATGAGGCAAAATTCACTTCACAAATATCTCACTTAGCAATGTAAATTTTGGACTCAGTTGTGGTCATAAGTTGAAGTCTACCTGCAATGAAAATATTTTCTCTTTGGAGAATTATCTCATTTATGTGCCATGTTAAGTAATTGTAATCTATAATCCAGTCCAAAAAATTAAAAAGCACCCAATACTTGTAGCACCTAATTCAGTATCATCCATCTCACTTTCCTGTGGACATTTATGTGTTACATCCATTGTTATTGTCTTCAGTTCATCTTTAAATTTTTCTGGAAATTCTCTTGCTTTCTGCACATAATTCAGTCAAAACTGAATGTTTTAAGTAAGTTTAATTGCCATTTAAAAGTAAAAAACTACTTCCAATTTATCCTATCAAAAGGGAATCTTTTTCTGTTTAAGGCTACCAGTCAGAAAGAGGTACTCTTTTCTCTTACACAGTACTCTAATCAAAATTTATTTCAGCACAATTACATCTCTATTATCAAGTTTCAATCTTATGTTAAATACTGTTGCAAAATACGGTTGTGTTCTTCCTGAAAAAGAACCAGAACATCCCGTGGAACATTTCTTAATTTCACAAATCTTGTGTTTATTCTATAAATTATATTAATTTCTGCCTTTATGTCCTCTTCATTCCAGTCTAAAAAAATTAACAAAGCTTGAATTACCTTTTCTCCAATATCCTATAAAATTGCTCTAAATCTCAAGAAACATGTATTTTCTCTCAACTTAAATAATGCCAGATTATCTAAATTTCTTTCCATATGTCTATTTATAAATTCTGTTTTGCATTTTTACACCTGCATTCAGTTTGTTTCAAAGTCTTCCATATTTTAACTTCTCCATTTCCTCTTTCACCTTAGCAAATCTTTTATCCATTCTCTGTTCAAAACTTGTCAATTTAGTTTTGAGCTGTGCATCTTTTTGACTAATTCCTCAACTATTTTTTACAATAATTCTGATGTTTCACTTTCTGCAGGATTCTCTAAAGATCCTCTTATCTTCTTCTTTTGCCTCTTTTCTGATAGTTGCCAGTCTAATATTTAAAGGAAATGTGAAAGTGTCTTATTTACAAAGAAGGAATATAAAAGATAGACACCTCCCTAGTTTTTTTCTATGTCCTTCTTTTATATCAAATGATACTTTTTAGATATGTCACAATTTGGCTCATTATAACCTTTATTGTTATGTTGTAAAATTCACTAATTGTATGCGTGCTTTAATGTTAAATAAATAACTTTCCCATAAAGGTCAGTTCCAATATTTTCAAAAACATTTTCACCAAAATTTAATCTTTCAAAATTACTGTTCCCTTAAAAGTGTTACACCTTCTTACATCCAGGTCTTGTTAAGATTTCTGCTTTAATGCCTTTAAAGCCTCCTCTACTCTTGTTTAATGGTAGATCTGATTTTTGCATCATTTTCCTAGATTAGTATAAATGGTTACAGTGTGCGTTCTTCTAAAACCGTAAAGAAAACTAAAGGTAAATTGCTTAGTAAAGACATATAAGAATTTCATTGCTGTGCTATTCTGAATTTTTAAAAAGTATTGCATAGTACAGTATAAAAACAAGGTAATACTAATTAAAAAAGAAAGTATGGTTTTCAAACTTGATGATTAAAATATGAACACACACACACGCATATGTATCTTACAGTAACTATAAAAAGGTTGCAAATTAATATTCCACTGTTTTTAATTCTCATAAATCCTTATCATTGTTTGCATTTGATTTTCATGCAGGTGGTTGATCAGATTGATACACTCACTTCTGATCTGCAGCTGGAAGATGAGATGACTGACAGCTCAAAAACAGACACGTTGAATAGCAGTTCAAGTAGCACAACAGCATCAAGTCTGGAAAAAATAAAGGTTCAAGGCAGTGCCCCATTCATCAGGGCCCCGCCCCATCCATCTGCTATTCTAACAGTATTAAGGAAACCCAATCCCCCACCACCTCCTCCACGGCTGACTCCGGTGAAGTGTGAAGACACTCACAGGCCAGTTATCTCTGCCAATCCTGTAAAGACTAATGGGACTCTGCTACGGAATGGAGGCTTACCAGGAGGACCTAATAAAATTCCAAATGGAGATGCATATGGTATATCAAATAATAATTTGGACAAAGTGCACAGATCTGAGAAAGACAGATGTCCTCAGGCTGGAACACGGGAACGGGTACGATTTAATGAAAAGGTGCAGTACCATGGCTATTGTGCTGATTGTGACGTACGGTATAATATTAAAAACAGGGAGGTTCATTTGCACAATGAGCCTCCTCACATCCCGGGAAAACCTCCTCAACAGTGTCCTCCCTTGCCACCACCTCCTTCACAACTTCCTCCTCCCCCATTAGAAAATGGAGGGGTGGGCCTATGTCCTAGTAATAGCTTTCCCCCTCTCAGACCTGCAACTGTGCCTCCACCAACCGCACCAAAACCCCAAAAGACCATCTTGAGGAAATCAACCACAACAACAGTGTGATCTTTCCCACCTGGAAAACTGTTTTTGCTTTTGTTTTTTCTTATGTACAAATATTGAAAAAAAAAAGGTAAAGAGCACTTTCTACAAAAGCAATAAAAAGCCCAAATATATTGCACTCTTTCTTCTGTGAAGTGGCAAAAAAATCACATGGTGAGTAGAATCAAAATTGTTTAATGTTGTTGGTACCAAAGTCTAATATTTAATGGTTGAAAACTCTTTTATATCCATCCATCCATACGTATGTTTAGATATACTGTATGTATGTATGGATATAAAAGATTTATATACCCATCCATGAGCAGGTCTCCCAATCTTGATAACATGCCTGACTGTCTAAGTTACTGGAAAGGATCTTCTGATATTTAAAACATTAATACTGTACTTATGTAAGTGGGTTGGAAGAAAAATATCAAATCAATGAAGCCATCTTACAATAAGCTTTCTTTTTCTTTTTTTTACAAACAATCTTCCATTCTAATCATTTTTTCTGGGTTTTTTTTATTTGAAACCTTCAGGCTTCCTTACTTGCTTTTCTTTTAAGTCTTGACACCCATTCATGATCATCTTTGAGGAGCTGTTCAAGGCAGCAACTGCTTTGAAGAATTTCTTGTGCTATGCACTAATGCACAATTCGTTCAGAATCCTGAACAGTGCTAATACAGAGGCAACATAGTAAAATCTGATACTCAAGTAATTATTTTTATGTGATTGTTTAATTTGTTGTATAGGTTATTATTAATATTTGAAAACTATTATGAATGATAAAGATATAGGTATATAGGTATATATAGACAGTATTATAAGTTAATAAAAGTTCATATCATAACTTTCTGCATGTGACTTGAAGATTTTCAGTAACTTAGCAGATAGCAATATAATGGGGGAGGTTTGCAAAAATAGCTGAGCTGAGTATTCTTCATTAGATTCCTGTTATAGTTGGTTAAAGAGTCTCAAATAGGAACTTCAATCTTAGTATTAGAGTTGGCAACACGCTTTTTTTAAATAATTTAGTCACAATGATTATTTCATTCCACATCTCTGTTTGATTAAGTGCTTCATGTTGTTCTATATGAACAATTAAAACAAGAATATAGTTATTAGTTAAAGGAGTGATCTGGTAAAGTGTGTCTCATATTTTTTTCAAAAAAAAAATATATTTAAAATTTAAAATTTTTAAATTTTCTTGGAATTTTGAAGCGCAGTAGTACAGAGGTTTTCAATCTGTGGTCCATGGATCTCTTGTGCCAGGGGGTCTGCATGCAAGGCAAGAAAAAATTGGAAAAAGTAATATAATTGGCACAATTTGATGCTGATTCCCTGCTCAAGTCTCTCTCTCATGGTCAATGGGGTCCACCACATAGAAACAACATGTTTTGGATTCCACAGCTTGAAAAAGGTTGAAAATTCCTGTCCTAGAAGGAGTTGTAGGTTATTTTCTAGTATAGATCTTTCAATGAATGAATGTTTGAAAATAACAACTAGTAAATATCTGCTTATAAAAAGAGCTCTGCTTAGGTATATATTTTAAGCATAGATTAGTCTTATGTACCAGAGGAATGAATATATTATTGATTAGTATATGATAAAGGTATATGGTAAAAGAATGTAGTCTTATTATAGTATATGATAAAAGAATGCGAGAATTAGTGAAGGATACAACATCAAGGGGAGTCAGTAGACCATTTTTTTGATAATGTGAAGAACGTATTGTGGATAAAATCAATGTGGAAGGAAAAATATTTGAGTGAAAGTTCAATAAAAGCAGGAAGAGGAATATCAGTAGTTTTGTGAAAAATTTAAAGATGATAGTTTAATTTCTCAAAATGAATGGAATGATTCCAAGAAAGGAGGATGTAGAACTGATTATGGTACAAAGTGTCATGGAAGTACTGTAAGCAGAACAGTCGCTAAGTGAAGCTGTAACTGTGCTTAGGATCTTACATCACCTTTACATTATAGACTATAATGAAGGTTGTAAATGCAAGGATTTGTTGTAAAGCTACTTTTTTATTACCTTTGTGACTTGAAACAGTCATAAATGAGGAAATTACTAGATAAAGACTACCTGTATGTGAGAATTAAAGATACTATATAAAATTTATATAGGGACAAAAGTGTTTGTGTTTGTGTGTGGTGAAGAAAGTTAAACAAAAGATCTCCAACAAAATGAATGGGATACAAAATGTTAAGTGATACCATTTGGAATTAAGCTGAAGCTGGAGAAGGTTGGAAGGAATATTTTAGATCCGGGAAAGATAGACTTGGGTTGAATGAAAACAAATGCTGAAAATGCTCATACGTTGAGAAGAAATCATAAAGGCTGTAAGAATGCTGAAAAAGGTATAGGTGGTAGGATAGAAGAAATATTAAAACAGGGATGTGGTTTGTTCATGGAGAGGCTACATAAATTCTTTAACATCTGTATGAAAACTAAATATGTTTAATGACTGAAAGAATGCCAGTATTGTCCCAGTATACAAAGAAAAAAAGGAAGATGAAATTTTTGTCTGAATCTGGGAAAGTATATTCTGATAGAAAGGGTATGCAAAGTGACAGTAAAATTTAGGAACTGTAATGTGGTTTTATGCTAGACAGGAGGCATGCAGATATCATTTTTGTTCTTTCTAAAGTAACTTGAGAATTTATGAATGTGAAGTGGAACATTTATTATACATTTGTTGATTCAGAGAAAGTGTATGATAGCTTGAGTGGATTTGAATTATGGGATGTTCTACATAAACATTCAGTTGAAAGTTGGGTGCAGAATGCGATAAGAGTGTAATATGGTGAAAATTAATTCTTAATGAATAGTTGAACACCAAAGCAGAGAATGAAATAAGGAATTGTTACGTACTCTTGGTTATTTTAATGTATTCATGTATAATAAATATGTAAGTAATCATTGTGATAATGTTAGAAAAGTATTGTTTGGCATGTGAAAGTAAGTTGCTGATATCAGATGATTTGTCAAGGATGTGTGACGCAAAGAGAAGTACACAAAGAGGTTGTGAAAATTAACATACTGAAGGTCAAGAAAATTGTTTTTTATTGGAAAACTGAGCGAACAATTGGAGTAGGCACCAGTAAATGACGAATTTGTACCTCGGTAGAATGTTTAGTGAAGATGGGTGATTTTTTTTTCAGATATGCGAGTGATACTAGAAAGCATAGCAAATATTATAAGGAATGAATGTTTAAAATGACTGTTTATAAAAGCATGCCCCCGCTCACTTTGTACTATGAACGTGAGAATTTGGTTTATCAGGAGAAGCTTAAAAATAAGTTCAGTGTATCAGAATGGTGCATTTAGAAATCTGCATGATAAAGCAAGGATAGGGTAAAATTAATATAGATTGAATACAAAAGTGAATATCTGGTATGAAGTCTGCTAAGTCTGGGTAAGAGAAAGAAAAAAAAGGCTAATATTGCACAACATGTGAGTTAAGAGTGTTAAGAGGAAGGGAAAGATTCACCAAGTTGTGACTGCACAGAGTTGGAGAGATCCTCAAAAAGAACATGGTAAAAACAAGTATGGTTTGTAAAAAAAAAAGGCACAGAACTGCCTAGCCAATAGTATAAATGTAGCTAGATCTAAATTTAGCTACATCGACTTGACTTATCTTGTGTCCTTACTGTCTTTGCATGACTATTGCATCTTTTTCTGTAATATGAATCACATTGTTTATCTCAAAGGGGAATGATGTAATGTATTTATTGCATATAGTGTTTGTATATATGCATTTTCTATCGTTCTTAAGTTTCACTGATTCCTAAATCAAGATACCCAATTGTTTTTTTTATTGCGCGGCAACTGATAGGAGAAATAACATACTATTATTATATCCTAAAAGCCATGTTCATTACACATTTTGCTTGACCACTTGCAGCTGAGATAAGTGTAAAAATGACTATACTCACCCATGAGAAGTTAATGAAATTTAATCTGTTGAAAACAGATTAAAATTTCAAAAGCAAATTTTGTTTTGACATATTGAATGACTACTGGAAGAAAAGCAATGCAAGCAAATTTTTCTGTATGAGATTGCTTAAAATGTGTTTATATTTTAGGAAGCTAAAATAAAATAAGGAAAATATGCACGTCATCTTTCAGATTTCTTCAAAGAGTGAAAAAAATCCATGTTAATCTTCTTAAACTTTTATAGTATTTACCATTGTCCACAATTTGCATGAGTTTTTGATTATTTTCTCAAATCAATAATTGAATACTGCTTTTTTTATTCAGAAAGAAGCATCTATTCTTTTAAAATAAATGTTATTTCAATCCTAGAAGCAAATAGCTCAGAATTAGTTCTAGCATTAATTATTTTCTAAAGGGAATTACGAAGAATAGATTAAAGAAATAGTGAAATATGCGGTATCTCTGAATAGCTCTTTTATCCATTTGGAATTCCAACAATTGAGATCCACTAAAAGTTGGAAATTTGGGGGTTTGTATCATCAAATGGTGTTGCTAAGTCTAATTACACAGATGATATTCATTCCACACTGTTTGCCATAGTGTATAATATCAACCATGTGCCTAAGAGTAAAAAATTGAATCTGATTAATTGAACAAAAGAATAATGTTACCCTGTTTCCCCGAAAGTAAGACATCCTCTGAAAATAAGACCTACTTACAGTTTTGCCTCTCTCTGAAATATGAGGCATCCCCGGAAAATAAGACCTCCCCGATAATAAGGCCTCCCCTCTAGTGCAGCCAGAGCAGACAGGAAGTTCTCGGTGGAAAAATAAGACATCCCCTGAAAATAAGACCTAGTGTCTTATTTTCGGGGAAACACGGTTAAGATGTTGGACTAGATGTGGAGAGACATATTGTAGTTATCCAGGTCTCAGCTGTGAGCTATTTTTGGGCCAGTCACTGTCTCTCTCATGTGATAAACCTATCTCACTGGTTTGTTGTGGTGGTGAGGAAAAATAGGAGGAATAAGTACTGTGTGTATCATCTTGAGCTCCTTTTCTAGAAGGCAGGATATATATCTAATAGACATGGCATGTTTTCTGTCTTCCAGATTTGTGAACAATTAGGTTGTGAACATTACCTATAAGAAGAATGAGCAATATAAATAAGTGAGACCTGTACAAAGGAAGGACTTACCAGAATACAGTAATACTAATGCTCCAACCCAGAATCCTTTGCAGTCTCCAGCTGTCTTAATTTTCAAGATGCTTCCTAGGAGTTATATCCAGTCCATATGTTCCTTTCTACAATTCCTGTATTACCTTTATTGATTAGTCAAAAAACCATTTCAGATCACCTGCGTTGGATGACATGTATGGATCTAGCACTTCTGGTGCTTTCTCTGTAGCAGCTTCTGTAACCAATTGCCTGTGTGCTTTGTTAGACCATGTGTTTCCTCATTCACAATGAGGAACACAGACTATATTCTGCTTTTCTATGAAGTATTTCAGTATCTGAATTACTATAACCCTTTGAGATAGGCCCCTTTCATCCCTGGGTTATGAGTTGAAGAGAAATATGTGAGAAAATTACTAGATAAATACTATAACAGAGTTAGAAGAGCCCTTGGAGAGCTTCTAGTCCAACCCTCTGCTCAGGCAGGAAACCTGCCTATACCATTTCAGACAAATGGTTGTCCAGTCTCTTAAAAACTTCAAATGTTGGATAATCCACAACTTCTGCAAGCAAGTTATTCCACTGATTAACTGTTCTGTCAGGAAATTTCTCCTTACTTCAAGGTTGCTTCTATCCTTGATAGGTTTCATCCATTGCTACTTGTCTGCCTTCAGTTGCTAGTTGAGCTTTCAAGGGTTTCCATTATTTGGTTAATGAGCTCCCAATGATCACTCTTAGACCAGTCTTGGTGGTTGTTTGTTTGTTTTGATTTTTTGATGGCTTCCAGATGAGAACTTACAGGAAGGATCTCTTACAATGGTTCTGTAAGTAAAGTTGTCTTCAATTTGCCCTGTTTCCTCACTGCTGCTTCCAGCTGTGTTTTCTTTTTTGAAAGGGAAAACACCAACTTTTTGCAAATTGTCAGAAAAGTAATGCAGTCTGCAGAACTACATCTTTCTTTTGCTCTTTAAAATGAGCAATAACAAGTGCCAATATTGCTAAGCCCAGACAGAATACTGTTTACCTTTTACCATGGATGCTATTTTTATACCCACTTTTATTCCTCTATTTTTGTAAACAACCTTCAAATAGTGAAATGCTACTAAATGCTGTGTGCAATATGTGGTGTTAAAACTCCACATTTCATAATGTTGTACGTCTACAATAGTAGAAGAAAAGTAGGATTGCATTACATAGTTTTGTAATTCCGGGGAAAATAGCCGCCGGGAAGCAGCCTCCATAGTGTCGGGGCCAGGAGAGACGAGGCTCCATTGGTCTGGTATGTGGGGACGGGCCCACACCCGATCCCCCTGAATGGGGAAACTGCTCTAAACCGTTCGCCCTCCCCAAAGAAGATATCAATGGGCACCATTCGGGAGAGCAAAGGGCTCCCACAACTAGACGGTGATGACTGAGGCGACACGAGGGAATGGAGAAAATGGCGGCGAGGACAGAGAAAGCGGAGATGGCAGTGACACCAAAGGTCGGGTCCTGCCTGGTTGTAGACAAAGAGCAGATCGGGGACGACGACGACAAGGGGCCGGAGATGGAGGAAACAACAATCTCCAGCAGCATGGCTTTATTCCAGCTCCGAACTGCTTACATGCTGGGGCAGCCTGAAAGCCCAGGGTTTTGATCCCCTCCTGGAACCAATCTACCGTGACTAAACAGGGGGCCTCAACATCTTAGCCATCTTTTCCCCCTGGAACTTTTATTTGAACATCCTAGACCATCAATCTCATCTCCCCTGTCCCCCCTCGCAGGCTTGGCCCATCAACACCAGGGGCCCATCTTGGTGATGGATCCTAGGATCAAGAGAGATGGCAGGCGGCCAATTCCCCCCCCTTTCCAACTCCCCTTCCCATTCCCTTTCCTCCACACCCCATAGTTTTGTAAATATTTGTTAAAGTTCTATGTTATTGAAGTTATCTGTACACCACCAATTCCCCCCTTTCCCCTCCCGAC
>JANHFO010005050.1:108684-120338 GCA_032468095.1 Pareas carinatus
TGTTTTTATGGCTGTACACCGCCCTGGGTCCCTTCGGGGAGAAGGGCGGTATAGAAGTTTTAATAATAAATAATAAAATAATAAATAAAATACAAGAGATTGTTCTAACCAACTGTAATAATTAGTTTATCTTCTGTGTATTTAGGCATGAGAAAGGGCCCTTTGCAGATACTAGTCCTTGTAAAGGAGATAGACCTGGACCTATCCAGACCACTTACATGGATAAAATTACTATGTATCTATACATACAATTCATGTATATGGTGTCTAAATCATCACTGAGAAGAGAATTAATAACTAAGATGTCCTATTTCTCCTGTGAAGGAGAAAAATCTGATTAGCATGATGTAAAAGGGACATGAGACTATTCATTTAATTTTTCCTCTCAAATGACAATAAATTTCAAAATTAAACAATGTTGGCCCTGATAATATAATTTTCACGAAAGGCCAAATAATCTTCCTTTTTTTTGAATAAGGAAAGAATGTGTAAGAAAAATTGTGGACCCCGATAGAATTTACAGTCCTGAACTCAAAACATATTTCAAGATAGTTTTCTGTGAATTAGCTAATCATTTTCAACTGATCTTTATTAAGTTGTATTCTGTTGTTTGTGACTGGATTAAATGTTGTGCAAGATTGTTTGAAGGAACTTATTCCAATGCGTACCAAAATTACTTTATAACTGCTATAAGAAGGAATTGCTGTTCTTTTAAAAAGAAGCTATTTGTCAGATGTTGGAAATGTATTCTGAGTCAGGGCTGGAGTCAGCAGGAAAATGACAAGAAAAGAAATCAATTAACACTTTTTAAATGTTATACCAATATATAGATTTGTGTAGATTCTGTTCATTGTTACTGTAAGTAAGGCAAATTTATTCTGAAATCAATGGAGCAGCACATCTTGCTTGAATAATGCTTCAGTTACTTGTAATGATTCTTTGTTAAAGAAATGCAATCACAATCAAGAAAAATTAAATCTATGAGAAAAGACCATTTGTATTGATGTTAACAATATTTGGACAACAGCAACTTGAAATATTGATTTTGGCATTATATTCATGTTGTTGAGGATCATGAGCTCACACATATTGCGTTTAAGTTCAAACACATTTTATTTTTCCAAATACTTAAATTTTGTTTCACTCTCAGTAGTTAGATGTTTTTGGTCAATAGGTAATCAAATGTGTAGACACGGGAAAAAAAAGAAGAATGCCATAGAAATCTATGGGAACTTTAAAAATTAATTGGCAAGAGTCAGAAATGAATAGTTATATCTAATTTCTACATTCATAGGATCAATTATATCAGTTTGTTACAGCAAAACCAAAAGACCAATTCCTCAAACTCTAATAGAAGACCACAATTTTTTCTCCAATTGTCCACCAAATCCATGATTACGGAAAGAGGATGGGATAAGCAATACAGCTGATTTACATCAGAAACGTCTATGATTCTCATGGCCATGAGTAATTTAGTAAACAAGGAACAGATGGTAAAGACCTTCAAAGTCAAGAAAAAATAGCAAAAGACAGGAGGAAGGCACCCCAAAGTTGGGATGGACATTCGATGTGTACACACAAACATACACACACACGAGAGAGGGGGGGAAGGGAGGATAGGCTTTTCTGTGAGTTTTTAAATAAACAAACAAATGAACAAACAAACAAATACTGCGATTATTTCTTTTCTTTCTTTTAAATATTTTTTATTTATTTCTTAAGAAACCGTCTGTATTCAACTGTGACTGGTACAGGAAGTTCTCAACTTATGACCACAATTAGGACAGAAACTTTTATCACTAGGTAGTGTCATTGTTAAGTGAGTTGCACCTGATATTTTTATCACAGTTGTCACGCAGATCATACAGTTCTTAGGCTAGTCTAGCTTTCCCCATTGACTTTGCTTGTTGGAAGCTCCCGGGGAAGGTCACAAACTCTTGTGAATACATGCGGTTGCTTAACATCCAAATTTTGTTTAGATGACATGCAAGGACCTGTCAATCAGCACTATCACAACTTCAAATAGATGTTAAATGAATGGTTGTAAACTGAGGACTATTTGTGGTAAATAGTACATTGTAATATTAGTCTCAACTATTACAATTCTCTTCAAATTTTTCTCTCTCTTAGTTTCTGCCAAACAAATATTGAGTGTATTTATATTCTAAATCAGTAGGTAATTTTTAGAACTCCTGTTATGTATTGGGGGATGGAGCATGAATGATCCAGAATCACACTGCACTCAACTGCCTTTATTCCTCGTCAACATGGAGTTGGCTGGCAAACATGCCTGCGCTGCTCTGCACTCGGGTTTTAAGCTACTCGCTTCATTGGCTCTCGACCAATGGGGGACCTGGGTTTTCCCACAGTGGCATTGTCCAGCCACACCCCGGTTGCCCAGGGCTCCCACACTTGCCGTCCGCATGATCAACCTCACGCACTGGCATGCAACAACTCCCTTGCCCCTTAATAATTGAGAACTTTGCTGGAAGCTACATAACAGGCAAGGTTTGTGTTATTTACAGATAGTTCTTGATGTACAATCATGATGGAGCCTAGAATTTCAGAGGTAAGTCATTGGAGTTGTAAATTGAGGCACTACATTACCGGGCTTGATTTTACTACCATTTTTGCAATGTCATAAAGCAAGTTACCATGGTTATTAAATGAACAACATGATCATTAAGTGAATCCAGATTAACCAATGAGGTTTTTTTTTGCCATTCTCTTACAGAAAATTGTAAAAATCATTGTAAATAGCAGTCATGTGACTAAAGGATGCTGCAACTGGACATAAATGTGAACTGATTGCCAACATTCAAAATCTGAACATGTGTCCATGTAGGAAAGAGCACACCTTGGTATTCTATGAACATTTAGTCCCTGTTGCTGGCAGAGTTTAAAGAAAGCAGTGAAGTTTTATTTATTTTTCACATTTTCTTTTAAATTTGACCCTTAATTCACCATGGGACGTTAATTAGAAGGTGGGTTCTTTATAAAATTCTGAAAAAAAATAGTTTTTGAAGTTGATGTTTTTTTGCATTCTTCTTTATGATTAAGTATTTTATGATTATGAATGTATTTTGTGACATGATGATTGTTCCTTATGACATGACGATTGTACTTTATGATTATGAATGTATTTTATGATTAGGATCGCAGGATCGCAGAAGGGACAAAGCATCTCCTAAGTTGATAAGCATAGCAGTTAAAATGTTGGTTTCACAATGTAACTAGAAAATTGGATTCAAATGATTAAAGTTTTTTATGGATAAATGAATATCTTTCTCAAAATATGGTTCAGTATAGCAAGTAGCCTATTTCAGAAGCTTTGAAGGACACATCTTTTTATGTGGCAGAAAAATAACGCATTACGTATTGGATGGCAGTGAAGATTTTAAAATCCTATTCTTCCTTTCTCCCACTCATAAACTCACATATCATAAAATAATATGCAATCTGTATTAAATATAACAAAAGACACTGCTTTAAGTTGTCACCAAGATTCATTCCTAGCAAAGAAAGAGTGAAAAAAACATCCCTGAATAATATAGCTCTTTTTAAATAATGATACAAAATGCTGTATGTCATTTCTCCTCTTTGTAAGCAATGTATTGAATTTTTTTTAAAAATCTGAACCATATGGTTCTTGGATGGATAAAGAAAGTATGATAGATAGATGATAGACAGATAGACAGACAGGCAGACATATATACATTGACATTCTATCTTTCCTCTATGAATTTCAGGCAACTTATATCGTTCTTCTCCTAAGTTTTATTTCTGTAAAACCTTATAAGTTAATTAAGCTAAAAGTCCTCATTTATGGTTAAATGAGATTTCGAGCTCAAGGTTCATCACTTCTAGTCATTCTATGCTGCTTACTATATTTGGGAAATAAAGTGTAGTGTAATAAAATTATATAGTAATGAAACTTCTTAGGTTGGTGTGTATTTCAGACAAGTGCTAAAGTGAATATTGATTTCTTCAGTGTTGAGTGAGAGGTGATTCACATTACGAGCGTAATGAATCAGCTTCATTCCCTCTAGAGTGGAGCCAGTATCTGGGTCAAGATTGAATTGCTGCAAGATAATAAAAGATTTCTTGTGAAAATCCTGTTAGCCACTTAGTGGCTGTAATCCATAAAGGTTGTCCGAGTCACTTTAGATTTTTATTCTCTCTCCATCTGACAGCTAATTCCATGTGACATAGGTGCTTACAATTTGAATAGTAAAATATGTGTTAAAATTTCTGGATCAGGAAAAACGAATGCCTGAAGGCCTAGAAAAGCTTTTGATCATGTCTATTTACAGACACATTTTAGACAAGTGCTAGGCAACCTTTATAAATATTTCACAATGTTTTCTTTGATCATCTAGATTCAGTGATGTTTGTTTATTTGATTTTTAAAACCGCAGTAAAAATAATCTTATTGGGATTTTTTAAATCAGTTTTTCTTTCAATTGAAATAATGTACAGTATAATATGAAAGTGAGTTGGAAAAAATTCTGAGTTCTCAAAAGAAATGGAGTTAATTAAATCCTGAGAAAAGTAAGTTATTGGAACAATACATGACTTCAGATCTCTAATTCTTGAAACAGTGGTTAATAGGAAAAAAAATG
Organism: Pareas carinatus; assembly: GCA_032468095.1. NCBI lineage: Eukaryota > Metazoa > Chordata > Lepidosauria > Squamata > Pareidae > Pareas > Pareas carinatus. The sequence goes on from JANHFO010005050.1 coordinate 113,307, forward strand.
AATGCTATGTGGAATTGAATCTTGTCAGCAGTAACACTAACCCTAACAGTAAGTTGTTATAGACTTTATTCCTCATTTGCAGCATTGCATTATTGTTGGTCAAGTGCATTCAGTAATTATAGAAAATATACTTTATGCATTAACATTTTTTTAATTAAAAAGCTAATTATCAAGTGTAAGTAAGTGCATCCTAACTCAACATATAGGATATAAACCTAGATCCAGAAGTTATTAACACTATGTCAAAGATCTGCACCATAATGTCAGGTTACCTATACCAAGAGTTAAGGAAACAAAATATGTCCCTGGTCTTGTACTCCACTCATCCATTATATATAACAATAGCTAGATGAACAATATTGACACTTCAGTAGAAAACACAATATTTTCAGATTCAAAATATACCAGACATGGAATAATTTATTGATCTGTTGTTGAGGACATGACCCACATCACTATCATCAAGTTGAACAATGACCAAAGGAAAGTGGAACTATGCCTATACAATGAATAATCAGGTAGCATACCAATTTTCCTGTATGGCAGACCTTCAAACAAATTGCTGAAAAAGGAAGCAGTATGGCAGGAACATCAAGAAAATGAGAATTTTAAAGGTCCTTTTACAATGGGGAGCTGGAAATGTCATTAAGCACATGAAATCCACTGGCCTTGATGACATTTGAATTGAGCAAATAATACACTTTGGAGTGGCAACTATAAAATAGATCCTGAAGTTGTTCAACTATTGTGTAATTGCAGAACAAAATACTTAATGGTGGTATCCACTGAACTGCAAATGCAGCAACATCTTTTGGGCCTTTTGGGGGGAGAAACTGTTGCATACCGGGGGCTTTACTAAAGGCAATTCAAGAGGATTGGATCAGTGGAACTAAAATGAACCCTAGCAGTTAATATCTGAGGTTATCTTGTAACTTGGGCTTTAGTAAGCTATTTTGAAAGTTAACATTTAGTAGATATCTTACCTTACGTACTCATACTTTCCTCATTTAGTTCAGAAAATGAAATTTTCTGGATGATGAAATGGAACAAACAAAAGATGCCTTGGTTTTATCCTGCCTTGTGAAGTATGTGGGGATTACATTATTGGTAAAATAGTGAATGGTATCAAATAGCCTTCCAGATGTTGCTGAGCACCAGCTCCTATCCCCAGCTTGAACTTTGATGAAGGAAGTTAGAAGCTGAAATTCAAAATATCTGAAGAGCAAGAAAAACAACATCCATCACAGAGCAAGCGCATGTACACTTTTCAAGGATCAAAGATTGTATTTGAGTGACATGCTGTGGCTGGCTGTATTCCAAGAAGTCAGTGGAATGGGAAAAGAAATGACAGGGTCAGTATGAAAGCTAGATTGAACTAATTTAATAAGGTGTTATTGAAATTAAACTTATTAAATACTGTACAAAGGATTAGGCCCCATAATATCCCTTTCTGACACATTTAGACTTTTACATTTAGGTAAAAGTTTCTCAAGTCATGTCCAACTCTAGGGGTGGGTGGGTGCTCATCTCTGTTTCTTAGCTGAGGGAACCAGCATTGTCCTAAGACATTTCCATGGTCATATGACCAGCAAGACTATAGTCTTATGGAAAGCTGTTACCTTCCCACCAAAGTGGCAACTATTTATATAGGTGCATTTGTATGCTTTCGAACTGCAAGGTGGGCAGAAGCTGGGGCAAATACCGAAAGCTCATCCAATTGTGAAATGCTCAGATCTTGAATCCGGGTTGTCTGCTTTCTAGCTGACAAGCTCAACTTCTTTAACTGCTGAGTGATCATGCTGCCTCTGTCACATTTAGAAGTATAATAAGTTAATTGAAGAGCTCTGGAGACCACGCACCAAGGATTGAAAGGGAATAGTTTGCTCATTCTGGCACCATATCACTCCTCTTTGCCCTTTTAGCTTCTTATCAAATTTCTTCTTTTGATGTTTGTAAAGCACCAGCTCTGAGGAATTTGAACCAAACAGAATAAAACTAGCAGGACATATTCTTTTTTTTTTACTTTTTTCTGCCTTTTTAAAAAGCATTTTCCTAAGAACGAATGAATGGGATCACAAGGAACGGAGGTCTAATAAGAGACATGAATAGGAGTGACTATTTCCAGTAATGAAGTGAAGAACTGCTATGTTGCTGTTATCGATACTGAATGCTTGAGAGTAAGATTTACAACACTTTGCTACAGAAATCCTGCATTGGAATTCTTAGAAGGTGTTTTCTCCCCCTCCTGGCTGAAATCCTTGTTTCAATGGGAAGTATCGAGCTATACCAACAGCTTGGGTCTGACTTTGCAGTTCCTCTTGGCTAGTCATTGTAGGGCCAGCAGGAACTGCCAGAATATCTCTGCTGCTATCTGATGCTTGAAAACAGTGATGTAACATAATCCATTGGCTACTGTTGCTCTCTTTTGGACAGAAAGTACTTTAATGAATTTGCTGCTGTCCTTAGTTGTACAATAAAGAGATTGAATGGGTATAGACCATTGGATGCAGATTATACCATTTTTTGCAAGACCTGCTTTGGTCTTTTGGACAGAATTTAAAGTAGTTTTAACTTTTATGGCTGGGAGTTAATTACATTACCAGTGTGATGGCATTTCCCCTTAGAATCAGCCTGGTCACTTCAATCATTCTGGGGTAAGCAGCTGATTGTCCCCTACTTAGAGATAGTCAGAGGGTCAGAACTTGGAAGCATTATTTTTCAGTGATGGGGGCCCCTTTAATGCCCTCCCATTGGAGATTTGGTGCCTCAACATTGCCCACCTTATATAAACAAGTTAAAGAGACTCAAGCATTTTGAGGTTTATTTGTCTTAAATTCTGTTTTATTTTCCCTAGAATATTTTTATTTTGCAAGATTCTGAGAGTCATGTAATTTTAGTGGGATACAATTTGATAACAAATATAAATAGACTAGTTGCTGACACCCGTACTCCACAATGGTGATACCCCTGCGCCGCATCAGACCCGAAGGGATCATTTCTCCCCTCTTCCTTCCCCCTCACTCACCCATGCCTCACATGGCAGCAGAGTCACCATAACAGCTTTGTTGCCCTGAAGTCTCCCTCGTGCCAGAGCTTGCTTCGCGACCCCCGTTGTGCCTTGGCCGGCCTCCCCCACCCATGCCGCTACCACATAGAAGGAGTAGCTTCGGAGGCAAAAAGAAACTCTACCGATCATCTGGACTGTCTGAAGCAAGTCAGCGCATGCACAGTGGCTTCCTTGTCCATGTTTTGCTGAAAATTGTTAATAACTCTTGTTAAAAAATAATATTTTGAAAAATTCTTTCTTAGTGAGCGCCTAGATAGTAATACAAAGGTATGTAGCCGGTTTCATCTTTGTAGTGTTAAAGGTTTTAGAGATCTCTTGATGAGTCATACAATCAGTGAGTGAGTGGTTATCTTCATTTTTAAAACTTTGTTATTTTCTTGCACTAACTGCATCAGGCCAAGGACCACTGGTTCCTCTAAGCACAGCAAGATTATTTGAACTTCTCTGCTGGAGAAAATATTGCTTATTAATTTGAGCAAATATTTCAGTAAGACTGCACAAAGCACTAGGGTGAACAAAGTTCTTTTCATCAGCTTCCTTTGCTTTTATACCTGAATCATGCTGTGTGTTATTCATCCTGAAAATGTTAGTCACAAAGTATATTGGATCAGCAGAACAGTATATGATAAATATTTAGTTTTATTTTTTATTCAGCTTTAAATAAAAACCATATAACAATCTTCCCAAACTCTGATGAATTAGACAATAATTAGACTACTTGGTATTTGGTGGATGGAATATAGTCTGGATTTCCAGGAGGGAGGGAGTCCATTCCAGAGAAGCATCAATTCAGTTCAGATAGTTGCGTAAGAACGAGAGTGAAAAAAGTTTCTCTAATAGAAACTATGCGAATAGTATGTGCTCAATGTAGGTAGTAGCCTGCTTCAGTTTTGCAAGATTCTGTCAATAGGTATGGAACAATAAAGAAATCTGCTTGGAGGAATTGCTGTGTATCCTTGTTACGTTTGGAGCCTGACGTGAAGGCAAATTCAACGGAAAGACTGATGTATAGCACTCTTCCAGATGTAGAACAGTAATGTAAACAACAGCTTTTTCCTGGAACTAGAGCTGAAACAGATATGCTGGTTCTAAAACATTGTTGAATTATTTCTGCTTTATCTTTTGTTGGATATCAAGTGACAGTAAAAGACTGAACCACTGCTTGAAGAGCCAGATCTCCACTCAGAGAGATCTGGGTTCAAATTTCTTCTCAGTCACTAATTGGGTGTTAAGCTAGTCACTTCTTCTAAACCTGATTTGAGGGTTGTGCTCAGAATAAAATAGGTGAACAATAAGTCATCTGAAGAAAGAAGAATCAAAAACTGATAGGTAAATAAATGCATACAAATACAAGGAACAAATGCCCAAATATCATTAATTTATTTGCAACTTTATAATATACAGTGCCTATATCTATCCCATAATGGAAAATACTCACTAGCCTCTGCATATACAGTTCAAGGCAAAATACAAAAAGGATAGGAAAGGAGAAAGGAGGGGAGGGTATGGCAGAGCAGGACAGGGTAAGATGAGGAGAACTTACTAAGGGGATTGATGTGAATAACTTCACATAAGAAGATTACAAGAGCAACATAACTGAAGCGTTCCACTGCTATAATAGTTTTATCACATTTATATAGCTGTGAATCATTATATTTCTAATTTGAAATTTGTTTAACCAAAGATTGAAGAAATTCTAAAATTAGTCCAAATTATATTCTGTTATCCAACAATTAAGATTTTATTTGGATACTTAGTTTTAATGGTCTAGAGATCCGGAAAGGGCATTAGTTTTCAACTCTAAGAACAGAAATGAAAAAGCAGCTTCAAGTTAATACCATGATAATACTGTTCCCACAGGAGCTTTTCTTTCACTTAATCTTTCTATATCCACAGGATTTTTATGCAGTTAAACTCCTCTAACCATGCTTATGTGTAAGCAATGTCTAATGAAAAACAGTAACCTTAAACCAAAATAACAATTAAAACTGAAGTATACATTGCACACTAATAACTTCATGCATCGCTATTCAAAGAGCTCTTTTTATTTTTTAAAAAAATCAAACTAAATGACTTTTTCAGTGGGATTTATTTCACTTGCTGCTACATACTATATAGTGAAATAAAAAAACTGGTGGTTCCAGAAAACTTTGTGGGTAGATCCTAGTTATTAATATTACTGAAATCATGTTCAGAAATTTTCCTTGTGTGTTCAAACCAACAAAGAAGGAGTGGTGAGCAGCTCCTCTGCTCTCCTTGCTACACAATGATGTAAGTCAAGATGGGTCTCTATACACAGCATGTACAATATGTTTGACCACTGATTCTGAAGGATTACAATTTAGGTGAAGCAGCCATCAATAGAGTTTGTCTCTATTCTAAAAACTGCTGTCACTGTGGTGACTGTCTCTTCACTTATATCACAAATGTAACACACAGAGAGGCAGGTTGCTTACTGTTCTTATGTTGATCTGAATATGAAGAAGTAATACTTGAAGAGGATTGAAAGAAGACCAAGAAAAGCTTTCAAACCTCAGAAAATATTAGGGGCCAATTACCAGTTCGATAGGGATGAGATTCTAAATAAAGGGAATCTTATACTTTCTTGTGTTTTCAAGTTGTGATGTTGGAGAAGACACTTGAATCAGTCAGTCCTAAAGGAAATCAACCTTGGCTGTCCTATGGAAGGACAGATGTTGAAAATGAAGTTCACATACTTTAGCCACAAAATGAAAAGAAAAGACTCTGATGTTGGGAAAGATTGAAGAAAAAAGGAGAATGGGATGGCAGAGGATGAGCTGGTTAAATCTATCTATCTATCTATATAAATGGAACGGCATGTTTGTTCCTGGTAGGTAATCTCGAAAAATACTGCACACATTAACTCCAAACTTTCAGGCAATCTCACAAACACACATGAGCTGGTTCTAAGCTACCACTTACTTTCCCGAGTAGCATTACGCGCAAGTAGAAGCCAAAACAAGTTGCTGCCAGGGCGCCTGTGGGCGCCAGCTTGCCTCCATGCCATCACACGCGCCGCAGCTGCACGCACACACACACGGAACGTCGGCGGCGGCAGACAAACAGAACGTCGCCATTTCTCGGTGGCAAACAGGACCAACGGCTGAGGGGTTGAGAGGAGGGTAAGAGGCCCAGGCCTGCGGGGGGGGTCGCGAATCCTACCAGCGCGGCAGGCAAACAGAACGCGGCGGGTAAGAGGTCCAGCCCGCGAAAGTCCCTTGCTTGCCGCTGCGGGGGGGGCGGCCGGCGTCGCTTGCAGCGGCCGGAAACAGCGGGCGGCAAGGCAAAGAGAACGTGGCGGGTAAGAGGCCCAGGCCGCGAAAGTCCCTTGCTTGCCGCTGCGGGGGGGCGGCCCCGGAGATGCGCCGGCTGGCCAGGGAAAGGGATGCTGCAATTCCAACGAGAATCCTCCAAGCCAGGTGAAACGCCGCACAGCCGTGGGGGCGGCAAACGGAGCATCAGCTGCGGATCGGAGCCACGACCCGTACGCCGCGAATCCGCCGCGATGCCTCACCACCAGCTTCAAGCAGCCGAGTGACAGTCGTGCCGGGCCTCTGAGGGACTGCTCAGGACAGCTGGGTGAAAGGCCTAAAGGCCAGGGGAGGGGGGGCCAGAAAATGGTCCACCAGCCGCGGATCGGAGCCCCAAACTGCGGCTTTATGGGCTCCGACATCCACCAAGGTGGGGGGGGGGCCCAAACGCTCCTGGACGCAGCCATTCCTCGCCGCCAGATCGCTGACGGACGGCTTACAGCAGGCCAGTGAAAGGCCAGACGGACCGCGGAGGGACGGATTACCGCAGGCGTGGGGCAGGGCTGACGGAACGCGGAGGGACTGCTTTGCCCAGTTGGGTGACAGGCCTAACAGCCTGGGGAGACGGGGGGGGCGAGGGGCCCGGGAGGCCCACCGCAAAACGCAGGTGGGGGACATCCGCGGATTAAAAAG
>JANHFO010005050.1:127377-140959 GCA_032468095.1 Pareas carinatus
CCACACTCTCTACAACCTTCGCTAAAAAGGGAAGATTGGAGACCGGACGATAATTTCCTAAATCAGCTGGGTCCAGTTATGTTATATAAGAATAGACTATTTTTAGAAGCTTAATACAACCTAATTATATCACTATGAGAGAAAACAGCAATTTACCAACAGGTGACATGCAAATATTATTTTAAAAATATCTCATTGCTTCTTAAGCACCTGCTGTCAAGGGATTTTTTCTATTTGTCTGTAGTTTAGGACCATTTTCATCCATCTCAGTCATTTATTTTCCCAGTGCAATATCCCTGAAATTTCCTCCACTCTAGAAGCTCTACTATGACTATCAATAGACCAAAATGGAACAAGATAGAGATACTGCTTACAGGAACAAAAGACACACATATAATGTGTCATTTACTATTTTTACACCTTAAAGAAATAGTGAATAATACAGTAAGTGATGAATTATTTAAAGGACAGATAAGTAAACAGATACAGGCACACTAAGCGTAAAAAAAAACCAACTAGTACAACTGAAAATTTAATGTCTTTTTTTAGAAATAGATTTTGTCATGAAAGTAAAAGATGATAACAAAGAGGAATAAGTGAAACACACTAAATGATGAAGGGCCAAGAAAGAACAGCAAAGATTTTCCCCCTCCCCAGTTCTGCATGGTGAGGAGAATTGGAGCCAGGTGGAATCGATCCCTTTTTTGTGGCTCTGGAGTTGTGGAATGTTTGATGGCTTACAATCTGACTTGTCTTTGTCCACTTTCTGGAAGTTGATAAAGAGAGACCTCTTGGTGTTCCGTACTTATTTTTCTTTATTGTTGAGATATTATTTATTATTATGATTCATCATGCAGCAAGATATTTAGACTGAATTTGATATTTTTATCCACCCATCAAGTCTTTTCCAAGAGCCTCACATAGGCAGATCCTGATGTTTTAAGGTGTTAGAAATATCCTCCTCACAGGATGTAAGCTGTTTCAAGCAAACCTGCCTTTTGCAATTGACTGATAGTGAATCTGTCAATGCTGATGGTGGTGTTCAAGTGGGGCTATTGTTGTTTGGGGATTGTGCCCAAGGCATCTATTACTATAGGTATTATCCTTGCTTTTGCTGCAGTAGTTTTACTTCTATTTGGGGGTCTTTGTGTTTTGTGTTTTTCTCAAGTTCTTTCTTTTCTCTTCTGCTCTCTCCAGATACTGCCACATCTATTATCCAGACTTTTGTCTTTCTTATTAACAATTGTTAAGTCTGAAGTGTTATGTGGCAGATGTGTCTGTTTGAATTTTAAAATCCCAGAGTACCTTGGTCTTTTCATTTTGTATTTATTTATTTTCTGATCCCACCAGTATTGCTTGCAGGTAAATGGTGTTTCCTGAAGATATTCCAATGTGACGTTGTTATTTTGTTATGCTGTTGTTTATAGCAATCTGTTATTGTTGTTGTTGTCGTTATTATAATTCATAGTAGAGTCAGCCAAATATTTATACTAGATTTTACTTCTTTATTCACCAGTTGAGTCCTTCCCAAGGAACTAGCATAGGCAAATGTGATTGTTTGATAGTATTAATGGTATTATTGCAGGATTTAAACTGTTCCAAGTACAGCTTCCCTTTGCAATTAGATTGTAATATTAGAATCTATTAAAATATAAAATACTTAGCTATGTGTAAGAATGAAGATGAAACTGAATTTAGCAACTTCCTGAGTATTAATGTTGATATATCCTAGGTCAATATTGATGAATTTAATGGAAATAAGCTATTACTATGTCTTAAAACTGAAGAACTCTTTAAAATGCATGGAATTTAATACCTTGTTGTGAAATTTTTTTATCTTTCCTAGTCAGAAATACAATCATGCCTTCTTTATCCATCTAAGAACCATATGGCTCAGGTTTTTAAGATTTTTCAATACATTGCTTACAAAGAAGTGAAATGACATACAGCATTTTGTATCATTATTTAAAGAGAGCTATATTATTCAGGGATCTTTTTTCACTCTTTCGCTGCTAGAAATGAATCTTGGTGACAACTTAAAGCAGTGTCTTTTGTTATATTTAATACAGATTGCATGTTATTTTATGATATGTGAGTTTATGAGTGGGAGAAAGGAAGAATAGGATTTTAAAATCTTCACTGCCATCCAATATGTAATGTGTTATTTTTCTGCCACATAAAAAGATGTATCCATCAAAGCTTCTGAAATAGGTTACATATTGTACTTAATAGTTTGAGAAACATATTCACTTATCAATGAAAAACTTTAATCATTTGAATCCAATTTTCTAGTTACATTGTGAAACTAACATTTTAACTGCTATGCTTATCAACTTAGGAGACGCTTTGTCCCTCCTGCTGTTTTTATTTATTGATTAAATTTTTATGCCGTCCATTTCCTCCATAAGGTGACTCTGGGCTGGTTTTGATTGCATCTTTTGTATCATGTTTCCTAACCTTTACTCCCAAATATGTTAAATAAAATATTTCTTCTAAACTTTGTCACTTAGCAGAACTAGTATTCATATCAGACTCATACAGAGAAGAATGAAAAAAAAATATTGGTTTAAAATTGACTGCTACAAATTATTAAAAAAACCAAACCAATATGAAAAGAATATTTGAGTAGGTTAGGGCTTCTTGTTCTGGTAGAATCTGTCTTTCCTTGTTTTTAGAATGGAGTATAGCAGAAATACTGTAGTTTTTTAAAAGTTAATTAATTAAGGTTTTTAAAACCTTAATTAATTTATTTTGGATTCATGCTCATAAGATCAATTATCAGTATACATCAAAAATAAGTAGATCATGGAGATGACCATCAAACTAACAAATAAGGGCAATACCATCAATTATAACAATTGGAGAGGTATCACGCTTCTTTTCTATTATCCTGCTAAGGTGATTCCTGGATGCAGTGAATGCGCAAGTATGGAAGCAAGAAGACAGGCTTCATTGTGGATGCTCATGAAGTAAGTACATTCTGACATTATCCAACATCACTAAACAGAGCATCAAATTCCAATGGTTGCCATGCTTTCTGCACTACTTCAGGTCAAGAAGGGATTTTTTGCCTGTGCTCAGTTGCTGTGATCTCTGGGTCACTAAGCAGTAAAAAAGATTTTGAACTGTATTGGGCATTGCTCCTTCCACAGGTTCCTCCCTATTTTGCATTGGTTGATGTATCCTGGGCTCATGTTTTGAGCCCCATATTTTAAAAAAGACATTGAGAGGCTGGAGTGTGTCTGAAGAAGAAAAACCAGGATGATAAAGGCTTAAGGATTAACAATTGGAGCCACTGGATTTAGTCAATGACTAAATCTGGAAGAGAGGAGACGTGGTCGCTCTCTTCAAGCATCTGAAAGCCTGCCTTGTAGAAGACGAGATAATTTTTCAAATTCATTCCAGGAAAGAAAATATGGGGTTTAATGTATGACCAAGAGATCTCTGCTGTACATCAGGAAAATATCAGACCAGGAGGAGCTTTCCATTTGCGATAAAGAGACATTGAAGGGCCGTTGACCCTGGATTCCTGCTCTGGGCAAGGATTGGGACAGACAATTCATCCTGTGTTTGTGGGTCATGATGCTGCACTTGGGGAACCTTTTCAGAGGGATCTGTGCTTTCAGCAAAGCTCTTTTAGCAACATCTGCTGTTCATCAAGTGCCTGATGTCTTTCTGTGCTGGGTTAGCTCTCACACTTGTGGCACTGGGAAGACTCCATCCCAGGCAAGCATCCTTTAACACTCATGACTTTGTCTGGTTGTCTCTTGCTTCCCTGGCTGCATCAAGAGCTGCCCTGTGCTGGATTGCCAGCATGGCCCCCTTGTGGTCCCCCTCTCAGATTTGCCCTTTGGGGCCAACCTGACTGCTTCCTGGCTTTATGTTCCAGTCAAAGTTGCTTTGTATGCAGCTTTGGCAATCACCATTTGCCAGATCGTGTGACTTTAGCATTAGCAGAGGCAGTTGAGGGGCTGGGTTTGGGGTTCTGAGGTTTTCACTGCTGTTGTAAGCTATCTAAACCAGTTGTTCTCAAAGAGGTTGCTTAGGGAGGCGCTAGGAGGCCAGGGGATGGCAGGGAGGTGCTAGGAGGCCAGGGGGGCATCCAAAACTCAGACTATGCCCGTGGAGCTCGGTCCACTCTACGGGAATGTCCAGAGCGCCCAGAGCTTGGCCCACTCTACAGGAGTGCCCAGAGCACTCAGAGCTTGACCTGCTCAGCAGGAGCGGCCAGAGTTCAGCCTGCCCCCATGGGACCGTCCGGAGCTCAGCCCTGAGATAGGACCGGGTGGTGAGTGAGCGAGGGGGAAGTGGACTGCAAGAATGGTATGTTTTTATTTTTGTATTCATGTCTGTGTGTATCTCATTCTGTGTATATGTGTGTGTGCTATTCTGAATGATGCTATTTATAGAGGGTGGAATGGGGGCCACTGAGAATGATTTTGTAGTACCAAGGGGGTGGTGGACTGAAAAAGATTGGAAACCACTGTTCTAGGCAATAGCAATTTTGCATTTTCTAATTTTAGTTCTTTAAGACTACCTTGCTACTTGTTGTAATTTTTACTGCACAATCTCTTCAGCTTTGTTGAACCATTTTGGTTTAGTTCGTCTGATTCCCTCCCTGAGAAAAATCAGTGAAGGCTCATGTATCTAACCCAAGGTGTCAAAAGGTTGAGATGGAATAATGGCATCTTGCTGATAGAAGTCGTATGTCCTGAACTGAAGTTTGTGATAATCCTTTACTAACTTCTAGGCATCTTAGATAAAAAAGAACCTACAAATAGGGATTTTGGGGTCTCCCCAAAGCCATTTTCATCATCTAACACTTACACAGATATGGTTCCTCAAAGCTAACCACCAGATAGTTGATGCTAGTAATTCAGCCCACCCTACCCCATTGCTACAAGGATTGAAATAAACAATCAACGTTTTTTTATTCCTGTGTATTGGATTTTACAAATGCAATTATTTCTACTACTTTTTCCAGCGGTTCCCACACTGGAGTAACAAGAGAGGAGAGGAAGAAAGGATCTGATTGCAGTAATAGCATCAATATATAAACTCTTTTCATAAAAAATAAAACTTTAACTAAGATGGACTCTAGAAGTAAAAGCACTGCCAAAACAGATTCTGTTGATCTCATGTAGCAATTAGATCTAAATTTGGATTATTAATGTAATTTGTGAACAAGAACAAGTGGTCATGACAGCCCATATAATGACAGGAAGAAGAGGGGTAAAGATGAAGAATCAGTTTCAAATCTGCTCAATATGTTCAAGAAATGGACAACACAAATGTCAGAAATGAATAAAATCTAGAAACAATCACAACATATGGTGTAGATAAAGGAGATGAAACCCAATTTTAAAATAAAAATGTAGAGTATGACAGCAGACTTTAAAACCAGAGATTACAAAATTAAATAAGAGTGGTTACATTAATATTCCACAAATTACAGCATTAAAAAGAAAGGAAGAAAATCCGACACAAATGTTGAAAGTTTAATGGCAAAAGGGCAAAAAAATGGAAAGGTCAATGAGTACTTTAGAATTTTAGAGAAGACAATTGCTGAAGGTTCAACAGCATCCCAGAAGATTTTTGAAAAGAAGATCTTAAAGCTTTGATGCAGGATTACTTTAAAATAGATGAGGATTTTCATATATTGAACACATTTTTAGGATAAATTCTCTACCTGCACGAAGAAATAAAGAGCCTTAGGACATTCTATTCCAAAACATCAGATTATAACACCTTTAGCTATAGGAGGAAAGCAAATCCAGATATTTCAAGGTATCTCCCCAGAAAGTTGAGAAAAATAATTTGCATTTCTTACAGGTTTATTATGAACCAAATAAATTTGTTACAGATGGAGAATCTCATTTGCATTGAAAGCTTTTCTGGAAATGAGAAGAATAACCATCAGGAAAATCACAGAAGCTTATATGGCTGAATAATTCCTCAGGACTCAATGGATAAAGAAGTTTCTGGTACCTGGAAAGAAACTGGAGGTGAAGTTACAGTATTAAACAGAAACTAAACTGCAATTGAAGTGAAATAAACAACATTAATCACTTAAACCAGATGAATTTAATTTACCTACAAAAACAAATATTTTTTTTAACAAGCTACAACCTTATGAAGCTAATATTGTTTAATTATAAGAGACACATACGAAAAAAAACATGTCGATTAAATTAAAACACAAAAAAATTAGTTGGGATTATATAGCATCTGAGGAAAGAAATAGAGTAGCAATTTATTTAAAATCATCTTTCTAGTAAGTATTTGAATAGCTAAAGAATAAAGACGATTTTTAAACCGGAAAAAAAGAAAAGGAGGCAAAAGAAAATAGTGGGAAGTAAGGGAAGGATATGGGAAGGGAAAAGTATAGGGCAAAGGGAAAAGAAAAACAGGCATTGACTTCCCACCCCTGCAGTAGAATAAGATAACAGCATCAAACCTCAGCATTTTACTTTTACATTGTAATATAAACTAACCATTTTTATAACAAGAGACCTATCAAACAGGTAAAACCCAAAATCAAAATTTCACTTTTGTCCACCTCAAGTATGAGAAGTAGTTTCCAAGTAGAAATCAAAGCAGTTAATTTAGCCATCTCTGCTAACTCCATCTTTTGCAGCCATTCAACCATTGTGGGGATCAAAGTGTCCTTCCATTTTTCTACATACAATAATCTTGCTGCCACCAACATACTGTATATAACATCAAAGATCCGTTTTTTTTCCAAGTCTTTATCCATTAAACCCAAAAGAAAGGAGAAAGGTTTAAACGCTACATCTGTCTATGTGCTAAACAGAGACAAATGCAACCCAAATGAATATATTACCCAAAATGAATCTCCTATTCTAAATTGCCCTGATTCCAGTTTTAGATAAAAATCTGGAAACTTGGCAAAGAACAATTAGTAGACATATAGTATGGGGAATTAAGTTAAGATTCAAAATTTTGCAAGATTCAGAAGCAGAGGCAGACTAGCATTTCCCAATCATAGTTTATATTGTACAGCAAATTGCCTGTTATAAATAATAGAATCTCTGACTAGCAGAACAACAATTACAGAAGGAGTAGACCTAGTTATTGGACTGAATAGGTAGCTATGGTACAAATCAGCAATAGGACAAAGTTTGTAAAAAACAATTCTTTAAATTTTTTTCTAAAAGCAAGGCTAAGTCCTGCAATCTTATCCACTGGTATCGTCATCAAATGCTTTTGATTCCAAGGCTGACTATAGTAAATAACAACTTCAGTTGCTAACATTACCTACATAGTTTCAGAAGACATATAAAAACACAACAGAAGTTGATCATTGGGAATATCCACAGATAACCGAAAAACTAAAAAGCAATCCCAAAAGAGAGAACTTTGAGAAAGATGACAAAATTTGAAAAATGGAACAAATTTAAAATCCTATGATAAAATTAGAGAGAAGTAATCACAGTGGATGAATGGAAAGAAGTATGGAAAAAAGTAAATTAAATTTATTTCAACCAACAGTTTAAGAGAAAATTTATTCAAAAATGTTCTATTAGGTAGTATATACGCCATCAGCAACTGCCAAGATAAACAAAACATATAATAACAGTAGTAGTAAGACCACAGAAGAAAAGCATTTATGCTATAGTATAACAAATCATTTCATATACTGTATGTCACCAGGACAGGCAACAAGAGGTCTCCCTCTGAGCAGCTTGCCAAAGCAAACAAAGTAACCAGATTTTAAGTCAAATAAATAAATAAACAAATAAATCAAGTCAACTTGTAGTTCAGTTTCCATACATGGCCTCTCCACCTCTGATTTTGGTGACTTTGTTGTAAAAGAGAGAAGACAACAAGTGCCTTTTGCTTTCAATGCACCTTTCTTGAATCAGTATCTGAAACTGTCGTATCAGTTTCAAAATGGCACATATTTGTAAATAATTTTAACATAGCCTGCTTTGATAGCTATCTAATCAACAATGAGAGGCTGGAAGTTTTTGCTTCTAAATTGTTCATTTGCTGCTAATACCAACACTCATTTAAAAAAGCCAGAAAGAAAAGTTTGTTTTAACCTGATAAGCTTTGACTTTAGTATTTTTTTAAGCCCGTTTAGCTGCTACATTACAAAGCAACAACAATTGACTTTAATTGGCGTCCTAGTTGACAGTATCAACAAAAACACCAAAGAGTAAAATCATATAAGCATTAAATGACCAACTTGTTCACAGAAAAAAAGAAATCTATAGGTCAGATTGGAGGACAGTAGAACTGATCCTGGGCTTCTAGATTCAAGGTAAAAGATATGTAACAACTTAGCAATCAGAGTTTTCAGGCCAATATCTTTCATAGACACTGCAGCATCTGTGCTGTTTCTGTCCTCCCCCTTAAAAAACAAAACCACACAAAAATAAATCTCCAAATGAGCAGTCTATTATTATTGAGAAAAACAAAAGTAGAATCTTATTCAGCTACATACTGATATATATACTGATATATAAACAATAGCATGACAAAGTAACAACAATGGTATATTCGAAGATCTGGAAAAATATCATTTGCCCGCAAGTAAGAACTGGTAGGACCATAAAATAGAGAAAGTCGTAGAAAATAAAGAAGTTAAAGTGCTCTGGAATTTTAGAATTCAGACAGACGGGCACTTGCTACAGACCATGCCATTGGTGAAATCACTGTCAGTCAGTTGCAAAAGGCAGCTTCACTCGGAACAGCTTACATCCTGTGACAGCATTTTTAACACCATCAAACTTCACATCGGCCTATGTCAGGTCCCTGGGAAGGACTTTGATAGGTGGATAAAAATGTCAAATCCAGTCTAAACATCTGGCTCACTGTGCGACAAACCATAATAATAACAAAATCTAACTTGGGTACTCCCATCGACCTTGGCATAAATAGACTGTTAATAATATTTACATATTATTTCAGTAGCAGAATAAATAGGCACTGTTGATCATTTCACCATTTTTTTCTGTTTTGAAAAGATCTCTCATTTATCCAACTGTACTTTCTAGCAGTTATTATTTTCATCTTTGAATTTTATACAGAATTAAATATGCAAAGGTAAAATAAAACAAAGCAGAAATATTATTGCATGACAATGCCTTTTCAGTGCTGTACCTTGGCCTGAACCCAGACTGAAAATGGTCCATATAATCTTCTTCATCCAGAGGTGCCTGTACCTGAGCACCAACCACCCTCTCAACAACATTTCCTAAAAAGTTGTCTAACATGGTTGGTCCAAGGATGGCCTCTAAAGAAGAGGGTACAGTATTATCTCCTTCAAAGCAAGTTGTACCACCCCCTCATACAACGAGTCTTTAAACATTGCTTGAACCCAGCCACATGCCACCAACTAGGAGGCCTTAATCAACCAAGAGAGGTATGAATTCATAATATAAGTGGTGACACGGCTCAGTCACTTCCAAAAGATCTGCCCAGTCAGAGTTCAACTTTCTAAGTGAAGTCACTCTGTTTCTCAGATGCTGAGAATATTCCTGGCTACCTAAAATGGAACCTCCGAAGGGTTTAAATGCAAAGGTCTTTACCTAACTTATTTTATATAGCAACAAAGAATCCAGAAAGCATAGCCACAGGAGTTAGCTGGGAATACATTTTCACTAGTAAAAGTAGATTTAGCTATTCTAAAGAAATGGAAATGTTTTTGTTTAACTGAAAATCTCAGGCCATCTTGTGGCTTTTGAGAATCTTGTTTGTAAGAACAGCTCACATCTGAATCCTGAAATCCAGCAGTTTTCAGTATTAATATAAAAAGAGACCTTTATTTTAACAGGCTTATTGAACAACTTGGCTGGCAGTCAAGTTCTTTTATTAAAGAATTGCTTCTATTTTGAATGGAGAAGTGACAATCTAGCAGTGTGCTATAATTAATGCTATGGGATCACAAGAAGAGCACCTTTTAAAATATTCCATCTTTACTTCTGTAAAATGTTCTTTCTTGGAAAAAATTTTATTTTAGATTTTTTAAAACTTATATCTATTATTTTTATAAACCAGTCAAGGCTGTGAGTGTACCTAATATTCCTTCTTGCTCTTTAGTTTGATTCCAATTCAAAGTCACTTTGTGAATATTCTCCCTTCCCTACGTCTAATGATGGATTTCTCTAATATTTTCAATATCTGAAAGCAGTTTATAGCCATGAATGGTATAGACTTCTGGTCCAACTCTTTCAGTTGTTTACTGGAACTATTGACTAAGGCTTTCAAGTCAAGCAAAATATCTTGAGTAGTATCATACCACCTCAATGCCTTGCTAGAAATGCATTTTTATTATAACATGAACACCTCGTCATGTCAAAATCAAACCACCTTTGGAGAGACCTAATTGTACTATTATAACTGAAGATCCATAGATGTATTTACTATGGTGAAGGACATGCATAGAAAGCAGGATAGATGCTGAATGGCACAAATACATTAAATAGATTACTTTGTGGGCATTTTTCATACTTGCAGTGAGCAAATTTTTTAAGAAACATTTTCACACAATGTACATTTCTTATTGGGCTAATTGTGTAGTAGTAGAAGAGGACAACAATCGCTAAGTAGATGGGTTGGATTCAAGTATCATTAGATTGTCTCTTAAAGCTACAGATTGTCTCCAGGGATAGGTCAAGTTAGAAGGAATTTGTCAATTCAGTCATCAGGAGTTAGATCTGTCTCAGGAGCCCTTACCTAACTAACAAATCATGGCAAGGGGCTTTACAAAACTTTACAAAACTGATGTAATTGACATTTTGGAACCGAGCTACAGAGGTTTCCAAAGTCTGTTCTGCTTCCAGAAAAATATATATTGCAAAATACTGCATCTTTCATAGGCTCTGACAGGAAAAAAAATGAAGGGAAGCATAATTGTACATTAATGACCCATGGCCCTATGGCAGAAGTGAAGACATCAGCAGAGTACTAACAACCATAACAGCCCCAGATATAACACTTAGCAAAAGCAAATGTCTCTTACCAAAATCAAGTATTTCTTGAAAGAAGCCACATAACTGGAATAGTGAATAAATGAATATGACATGACATGACATGACATACAAAAGAGAAAGGGATTTTTTTGGGGAGGGAATTATGCTTTTAGTGTAGTATATTTTCTTAAAAGGTTTGTACTAGACTTCAGGATGCTTTACTATAAATTAGAATCTGCTCTAATGGGTTAGAAAAATCAAAGTGTTCAAATGTTTTCATCACATTTATGATAGTGATGATTAGAATTATGTTAATGAAAACAATTGATAAGAGATAAAATAGCTAAAATATGCCAGAAAGTATACTTATGAGCTGTATACTTTACAACCAGATTTCTTGAAATCTATTTAAAAATACCTACTAGGTTATATCCAATTATGTCTGTTTGCCAAGAGAACAGACACCACATTCATCTTGCTGAAATGTCAAGTACAATTTGGTTTCCATATTTTTTTCCATGATGCTCAAACTAACAACTTCATAAATTGCTCTTCCGCATTAATGATTCCATCAATTATACTGCAGCCATGAATAAAACATTTGATTGTTTCTGTACAAAATGAACAATTACATTTCAATGCATTTTAAAAATTATTTCAAAATGTATTGTTCTAGTTTGAATTTCTGTAGAGCATTGCTATCATTTGGGCATTCCCAAAATAAATTAAGCTCATGGAAAGGAGAAGAAAAACAGCCATTTTTATAATTTAGCCTATTACATTATAAAGCTAAAGAGTTTTTCCCAGTACTGCTCAGCAGGTGTGGTTAATAATTCTTCATATCACTACAACACAAAGAGTGCAATTCCATGGCATGATACAGAATATAGCTCAATTTACTCTATATTAAATACTGTATCAATTTAATAGATAATATCACTTAATTCCTGTTGATTGCAGTTTAATAGCAAAAGTAATGAATAAAATTAAATGAAACTGGATTTACAAATTGTTGATCAGAAGGACTGCTTTAAATACAGAACACTTAGCATTTATTTTACATAAATGCTGGTAGAAAAACTGAATATTGAAGTGCATTGTAATCATACCATTCAGATCAAAATGAGAGTGTATCTATCTGGCCATTTAATGCATATACCTGAATTTGGAAAGCAGGCTTTTCTTATTTAAATTGGTTTGTCCAGGATCTTTTCAGATTAGTAATAACTAGAGAGTTCACAGTTAACCATAGTATTCCACCCTCAAGGAACTGACTGGCATCTTCTGCTATTACTTTCATTTTTGGGTCTTGTTCAGTTTCTCCCACTATTTTCTTCCAGATGTGTATTTTGGCAGTCACTCTTATTTTCCATTCAATACATCTGGAAAGTACCAGATAGGTTGCATAAACAATGCTGCACTTTTTTCTCTGATTTTAGAGCTGTTTTGTCTATAGGAAGAAAATTCACATTAGGTTTCCCTTCTTTTCCTAACTGAATTCCAAATCAACATAATTCATTTCTGCATTTTATTTTTTCATTTGTTAGTTGAAGTCAATGGCCCATTAAGTGAGAGTGCATAAGAAAATTAATAATAATGAAACACATCTCAGGATATTATTTTAACTTACAAATGAAACCTAATAATTCATACTTTGGACAAGGCCAAAGATTCCTGGAATACCATTAGAGTGGGAACCTCACTAATTTCTGGGGCTATGTTATTCTAGCTAGTAGAAATTGTGGTAGACAAGACACATTTCTTAGGTACCAATAGATGGTATTATTTAATCAATGAGACTTGAAGCATGCCAACTCTGCCTTATCTTACCAGATAGTAGAAACAATGGATGATAAGTAGTCCTTCAAATAACCTGATCCCAAAAACTTCATGGGTAATAAAAAAGGAACTTGAATTGCACCCAGAAGCTCAGTGGCAACCAATACAGCTCCTGCAGGAGTGATGTCCAATGAGTATATTGAGGCATACCATGGCATTCTGACCTAACTATAAATTCCAAAAGGTTTTTAAAGACGACAACATGTAAAGCTCTTTGCAAATGTACAACCATGAAATAACTAAAATATGAGTGACTAAATATCTGGAGGACTTCCAATTCAGGAATGGGTACAACAAGCACACTAGATGATGCTATGGTCAGAACTGCTGTTTGCTTTTTGAGAATAAACTATATCTCCATATTGCACACTCCTATTCAAGATTATATTCATATTGCATAATCCTATTCAAGATTATATTCATATTGCATAATCCTATTCAAGATTAAAACTGGCATGTTCCAGATCTAGGGCGCTCAAATATTAATCTTACCAGGATTTAATCTGAATCTGTTCCTCTCTCTCTGCATGTTAACCAGAAGGTGGAGAGAATGCCGAATTCTTCTAGCTTCACTAGGTGAATCACACCATTCAATGACCTCTACAGGAAGACTTAAATTTTTTTTAATAGAGATTCACTGTTACAACAGAACCTTGAAAGTCTCGTTGTACTGTACTTCCTTATTCTCCAGTGAATCAGGGTGAAGTCTGCTTAAGCCATTTCTTATTGTTTTCTATTTTTTAATCCATTTTCTTAGGTAATGGTTCCCACATTGTTCTGTCAAGGTAATCTTCCTTGCTTAT
>JANHFO010005051.1:13419-24910 GCA_032468095.1 Pareas carinatus
AGTAAGTAAGTAAGTAAGTAAGTAAGTAAGTAAGTAAGCAAGCAAGCAAGCAAGCAAGCAAGCAAGCAAGCAAGTAAATCTTTTAAAAATAATTGCTATGTTCCTTTTTCCAGTAAAAATGAAATTAAAAGTGTTCCTAATACATTGTATCTGGTCTGAATTTGGAAGAGGGATGACTCAATACCTAAGCAGCGGTGTTGCCTAAATGGACAATAATTTTGGAAATATTGTTATACATCAGGAAATATGCACCTTAATTTCATCTTCTCAAAGTTAGCTAGATAATAGGATAATTCTCAACTTTTTACTATTAACGTAACTAGAAATGACATGCATAAGAGCCAGGGTCTTCCTTATAATGACCTCAATTCTGAAGAATTTCTTTCACAATAGAGTTAAGCCTTCTTTTCCTTCACTTGTCATTTAGATAGGGTCTTCACAGCTATATTGACTTGTATTTCTTATCTCTCAAACACTTTCAGAAAAAAATATTCTGAGTATCTGATCAATTGTATCACACAAAATGAACAGGAGAGGCTCAGGATATGAAAACTCATACACATTCTCCTCCATTAGTTTCTGTACTGCAAAACAAGGAGAGGATTTGAGCAAAAGAAAAAAGAAAAATAGCAGAAGATTCCCTGAAAAAAAATAACACAATGCAGTGTTGTGGTGGCTTGGTGGTGCTTAGCTCTCCCAAAATGTTGGGATAACTCTAATAATACTGTTTTATTAACTAGTTTAAAACTTCTCAATCTATATCATTGGTCTCCAACCTTGGTCCCAATAACTCTTGTGGACTTCAACTCCCAGAATTCCTCAGCCAGTTCTGGGAGTTGAAATCCACAAGTCTTAAAGAGACCAAGGTTGGAGACCTCTGATCTATATTGTTGTATGATACCCACTTTCAAAGTTCGACTATTGTCATAGTCTTCTTCCTATGCAGGGAGTCCTTGACTTCCAACAATCCTTTTAGTGACTGTTCAAAGTTAGAACAGCACTGAAAAATGTGACTTATAACTGTTTTCCCCACTTATGACTGCTGCAGCATCTTCATGATCAAAATTCAGATGCTTCATATTTATGACAGTTGCATGTGACCACCTTTTGTGACATTCTGACAAGCAAAGTCAATGGGGAAGCCAGATTCACTTAAAACTGTGCTACTAACTTAACAACTGCACCATTAAAGGGAAAAAAAACATCTGCAAGAAAACAAGCAAGCTTAGAGGTCCCCTCATTAACAATTGCAACGATTCACTTAACCAGTGTGGCAAAAAAGGTCACAAAATGGGGCAAAATTCACTTAACAAATGTCTTACTTAGAAACATAATTTCAGAGCTCAAATCTGGTCCTAAGTCAAGGATTACCTTATAGCATTTGAAAAATGGATATTGCAAAAAATAAATACTATGATTGAAAGTTACCTGATCTATTCTCCACTGTGCTGTAAATTGCACCCTCAATATGTCTCCATGTTTGTGCAGTCTTAACATTATAACAATTGCTGACTGCAGAAACTTTATAAAACTGGTACCCTCATGCTCTAGGGCAGTGATGGCGAACCTTATAGAGCATGAGTGCCCTATCTGCAACCCAAAAGCCACTCATTTATCTCAAAGTGCCAACACGGCAACACATCCCCCCCCCGTGGCCATTGGTGCCCTTTCCTGCCCCTTCCATGCCCATTGGTGACCTCTGACTGCCCAGTGGCCATTGGGACCCCCTGCACCCCCACACCCACCCATGACCTACCCGAGCTCGCCACAGGCCCTCCAGAGACCTCCCCCAGCTTCTGTGGTGAGGGGAGCCCTGCGTCCCTCTAGCTTTCTAGTGTTGCGAGAATTCCTGTTCCCAAATTCAGGACACAAGACCACGAAGGGATAGAGAAACAAGCTTTAATGTGCACAGTGGTTCATAATAATAGTTTGGCAAATTCTGAACCCTGGGTTACACTCAAGGTGTGGTTTTTATACATTCAGCAATGTATCCCCCCCCAATACGTGTTGGTATTGAGCTATGCGTGACAGAGAAAAGGAGAAGTTACAATGTGGAGCTAGCATTGGCATAACAGGAAAGGTATAAAAAATACACTTTGTGACTTTTCGTTAACATTTCTCATGAGGGTTAGTTACAGAGTTTATCCTAGTACATAGCTTGCCCATCATATTTCTCTTACTCTTGGCACTTTCCTAATGCTTGTGACATCTTAAAGCACATTTAGCAATTTCCTTGTACTTTCCTGAATCTTATGACATTACAAGCAAGCAAAGCCAAGAAAGTGACCTATAAAAAGACAAATTCTGCTATTGATAATAATATTAGTGATTAGATATTGATTAATACCTTTGCCCACCTGTGCCACTTGCTTCACTAGTAAAAAAATTTGTGCTGGGGCGACCGCATGTGCGCCCACAGAGAAGGGTCTGAGTGCTGCCTCTGGCACACTCTAGGGCAATCTGACATTTCCCTTTAGGAGAAAGACTTCTGTGAGGTACTTCAATCCATTCTTCCATGACACTCTATGCATAGCAATTTTAGGAGCAACAGGAAATACAAGTGATACTTAAAGGACCCAAGAGGGGATCTTTCCAATCTAAGAGTTATCACGTTTTTCAAAATATACTAAGAAGGCACACAATATTGTTTTAAGGTATGCACGGATTGTCTCCTTTCTCAGTATTACTTTACACCAATCTTGTTCAATTTTGAGTCCACCCAAATATATTAAACTTTAATGCCTGAACTCTGCCTTTTAGACAAAAACACTCAACTGTAAGTAGTGGCAATCTTTCCTGATTCTTTCTCTCTATGAGAGAATTGAGTCTGCAGGTAAACAACCTGTCATTTTTAAACCATGACTTTTAACCCTGCCAGTTAAAAAGACAGTGGTTCCATCTATGTATAATATTGCAAAACTGAATCATTGTGGTTCTTTGGTATCTCAGTCAGCACTTCATATTTCATCCAATTTAATTTAATCTGGTTTATGTCTCATTGCAAACAATGGGATTTAAGTTACATCCATCTCATTTGTCCCTTTTTTTCTGGGAACTAATGTTTGTAATGATACCCTTTAATACAGGGGTCCTCAACCTTTCTGACCCCAGGGGACGGTTTCATGGAGGATGATTTTTCTGTGGACTGAGAGGGGGAGGAGGGGGAAAGGAGGAGGAGGGGGAAGGGAATGAAGATATGAGGGGCCTTCATGGGAGGAGGGTTTCTTGCTCTGCTCTGGAGGCCTTTGCTGGAGAAGGAGCCAGGAATCTTCAGTTGGTCCAGAATGCGGCCGTGCAGGGGACTATGGGGCTGAGGGGTTGCTGCCACGTGACTCCTCTCCTGTGTGAGCGGCACTGGCTTCCAATGGTCTTCCGGGGGAGTTAAAGGTGTTGGTTACCATCTTTAAAGTGCTCAGGACCTAGGTACCCTCAGGCTTAGGACCTAGGTACCTACAGGATTGCCTGTTACCAGCAACTACCTCCCACCGGCCAGTACGATCCCCCAGAGAGGGTCTCATCAGGGTGACGTCGGCCAGACAATGTTGGCTGGCGACCCCCAGGGGTAAAGAGCTGCGTGATCGACTGCGAGCTGGGGAGTGTCAAGGGGTGCCAGGGAGGATGCTAGGAGGTGCCAGGAGGGGGAGAGGAGGGGGGGAGGAAGGACGGGGGGGAGACTATGAAGCCCAGGAATCGAGGACCAGTTGCAGGCTCACAGGGAGCCTTTGTGCTGGGCAGCTTCTGTCCCGCCATCGTCCTTTCCCAGTCCTGACTCCTGCCTGGTGTGTCTTCGGCTCGCCTACAGTTGGACCAGCACCAGCCTACAGACCAGGGGTTGGGGACCCCTACTTTAATAGAACTAGAATCCATTAAGTTTTCTAGCATATTCCAAAACATTTTGCAAATAGTAATTTCCCCGCAACCATATTAATATATTTTAAGAATTTCAGACATGACTAAGTGTTAGAGCAAATTTTTATTTCTGAAGTGTTTGCTGCTAGGTAACTGTGTGTCATAGAATTTGATTGGCTGTGTACCCAAAGCATTTGCTAAAATGTACACTACACACACAAGAAATATGGGGGAGGGAGAGAAAAAGAGAAAGAGCTTAAAAGTTAGAAGTGCATTCTTGTGAAACTACTTTCTTTTTTTAAAAAAAGTCTCTTTAACATTCTTTGCCACTTATATTCAGTAAAGCTATGCACTTAGGAAACAGAAACAAAATTTAAATCTAGCCATAAATAACCAGAACTTCTCAAGGTTTATAAATAATATGCTCGGTGTTTTAATAAGGATTACTAGTTTTTCATTTTTGTTTTGGCAGTGAAAACACTGTAATGTGTTTAGACACATGTCAAGAGGTAAAAATCATATCCTGATCTTCATAAACTATATCCAAGAAAGTGTGAATTCTAGGATCACAGAGACAACAGGATTAAGTTAACCTGTTTGTTTGTTTCAGGTTTGCCTCAATATTTAAAATAAAAACTTTCAGATGCATTCTTAAAGTATAACACAAACTCAAGACAGTAGCTTCAACCCTTTCTTGAATCATACAACACTGACATTTCAGATAGTACAGCAGTCAAGTCAGCCTTTGTTTTATTTATTTAAACTTTTTGTGGTTCTAGGTTAAAAATAAATGGTGCTTCTTCCTTCATCTCACTTACAGAAACCAACTGAATGAACAGTTCAGCATTGAAAATGGGAAACAAAATTGTGTAGTTTGTAACTTTACTCAATCATATATTTTCCAAAAAGACTTCATGCTTCACTAAACTTGCTTAGCAGTGCAGACAGCACACTTGTCAATACAAAATGGTCCCACAGTCTCTTCTGACAACTGCACCATTTGGGCCAAAGGCAGTTGTTTTGGATTCTATATTCTACAGCAATAACTCAGCTGACTATTCAAGTAACAGACATCATTTGCTTGGAGCTGTCCAGGGTGCTGAAACTGTTCCTAATTACCTGATATGGTTTCCTTATTTGAAGCGCTCATCCGTAAATACAGTACTTAATCTCTGCTTGCTATTGGTTACTGTTGGATCTGCTTTCTTAGGGTCGGTTTCATTATAAATAGAAATGAAGATAGAGATGTAATTGATTTGATTGATTTGATTGATTTGCAACATTTTCATACCATTCATACCACAACTCTGGACATTTAACAATGAAAACAGTAGATATATAAATAACTCCATAAAACCAACATAACATATCTAAGCAGGTTCACTAAAGCATGAAGTCTTTTAGGGAAAGGTGTGATTGAGCAAAGGGACAAGCTTTCCCCATTTCCCATGCTGATCTGTCCATTCAGCTGGTTTCTTTATGTGAGATGGAGAAACTGCTTTAACTTTTGTTCACAAAATGTATGAATAAAAGAAACAAAGCAAGAATTAGCATCTATACTATCCGAAATGCTAGGTTGTATGATTCAAGTAAGGTGTGAAGCTACTATTCTGAGCTTGTATTTTACTTTAAGAATCCATCAAAGACTAATTTATCCACATTAATGCTGCATAACCAGAAATCAAGGCAAAAGCAGAAATAGCACATTATTCTTCAAATAGCACATAATTATTAAACATACCATGAATATTTTAGTATTTTTCTAACATCATGTAGACCACCAAGAGTAACCACCATTACTTGGTGGAAATATATAAATGTAGTAAATAAATATTAGAAAATTTACTAATATATTACAAATTACATATTACAGATATAATGTGAAATCCATTTTCCTATTAATTTATTTATTTAAACAGCACAGTAGCCTTTAAAAACAATATTGAGCTATTTAAAATCCCAAAGAAACGGAACTGTTCCTTCAATAACATGAAATTGTGTGAATGGAAGTAAGTAAATTTAGATCACTAGATAATTTTAGCTCAGAACTGATTAATCATTAATGAGCATAATAATTATTCTAGAAGAAAACAATCAGAAAAAAATATCAAATGTAATTTTCTATTTTCATTGCTTTCAGTTTAGCAAATTAGCCTAATGGCAAGTATGGTCTGACCAAAACCCAGAATATACATTATCTCAGGTCATATTCTGAACTTTCTTCAAATCTATACTTTTATAGTACATATCCAACTGTATACTAATTTCAGCAGTAATTTGGAGAGAAGAGAGTTGAACGGGGATATTCAATGCATCATTTTTATAATCCATATTAAAAAAACTTCTGAACAGAATAGCTGGGCCTCTGAAGAGTTCACCATATTTCAAAATATCACAAACAAAAATATGTGTTCTCTGTGCATGACTGGACCTGTGTAGAAACTATAGGACTGGAAAGGCAGTCTTAAGGACTTTTTATACCTGTCTAAAATTTAGGTCTAGTAAATTTATCCCTAGTAAAATTAATTAAAAAGTCAAGAAATTGTGAAAATAAAGCATCAGTTCAATTGATGGAGGACCATATTTTACATAAAAATAGGTATAATATGTTTACTAGAAAAATTCAAAAATAGTTACAGTTTGATACATATATTTCAAAATCGTACTGGATATGTTGTGTTCTTAATATACACTAATACACAGAGATGTATTTTGTTCTAAGAAATAGTTTATTAGCTAAAAACCTTATAGCAGTTCTATATTCTTATAACTATAATTTGCTAATTAGGATTCTGTGAGAACCATGTTTGGAAAAATGATTGCTTAAAGTTCAGGCAGCTGGAAACAATCTCCTTCATTTAAATGTCTAGTTATAGGCTATGTACAATGAAATGATGTATTTGAACTCTCTTCATGATTGACTGATAGTGATGAAACTAACATAATAAAAGTGAGTTCCTTGCTAATTGACTTCTTTTTCTATTAAATACAGTTGAATGTACAACTGTACATTCATTACAATGTTTATTTTTATTATCATAAAACCTAAAAAGCCACATTAGAAGGATAGAAAATAATAAAATTACATTACAAACTACAAAATAGAACTACATTTTAATTAGGTAATTACTTATTCAGAGAATTAATCTTAACAAACATCACACTGAACATGAGATAGCTCACAGTAAAAGCAAAAATTTCTAGACCACTTTTGTCAAGTGAAATCTTTAAGCGCATTAAATTAATTCAGATTTAAATGGAAATGATTGCAATAAAGCACATATGAGATTGTATTTGAGTTATATGCCTGCCTTTTTACTGTTGTTATTTAGAATACAGTACAGTATGGCTCATAGCTAAATCTACGTTTATTTAGCTACATAATTTTTATTAAAGATTATTTTAACAAGACTAAAATACACATTATAGAGAAAAAGTAATGAAATTAAAGAAAAATTGTGGAAAAGAAAAACCTCTCAATCTTAACAATAGTTATAAAAGTATCTTTGCCATAATCTGATTTAATAAAATAATTTTGCCTTTTTACCCAATGTACCTCTTTAAAGAAACATTGGCCTTAGAATAAATGTATTCACTTTCATTATCAACCTAAACCTTCAAATCAAATTATCGTTGCTTAGAAAGTAAGAGATAATGCAAGAAACATCACATAAGAAAGAAAATCTCACATGGTGATGATGAAAGCTATGTATTGGAGGTTGAAAGGACTATCTCCCATCAATTATAGACTGGACATCTTTTTTCCAGATGGAATCAATGACAAAAATATAGGCAGCTTCTATGAATGAAGACAGAGCTTATTGGATGTCCTGTGTTGTAAACACTTGCTTTATGGTAACAACCAATGTATTAAAATCAAATATTGACAACTGAAGAAGCTTCTTGGAAGAGAAGTGAAATGTCTTCAAGGAAAAAGTCCAGCTGCCTTTTGAAAAAGCACCTTTGGGTTTCTGGCGAATGGCGCGGCAGTGAGGCAGCAGACTCAGAAGGCTCCTGAGCCGAACTGCCTGACAGCTTGTAGATCCGGTCGGTTCTGATCCAGGAGCTGACCCTAAAGTTGCCCCAGAAACGCAACGAAGAGAGAGGATGTTCTGCAGTCCCAGGGGAAGGAGCGGCCATCCTGGAACTGGGAAGGGACTCCTCAAAAGATCTGCAATGCTGGGCCGCAATCACCGCAGCGTGTTGCCAGAGATGAGCCGTGAAGCAGAAATGGAGTTGCTTGGAAGCAAGCTACCAAAACAAGCTTCAAACCAGCATCTAGCCATCTGGGTGAGTTACTAAAATTCTACTCCAATTCTACTCTTTTTAAAAGATCTAATGCCCGAAAGAAGGAAAAAAATGGTGACTGAAAACAAAAGGGATTACTTATTTTAAAAAAGGAAAGAAACTATTGGACTGAAATAAAAAGTCTAGAAAGATAAAATTAACTTTTTACTTATACTGAAAGTTAAAAGATATCAATTCCATATTGTAAGATGGGGGGTAAATTCCTAAAGTGTTGGTGGGTGCTTTTTATAGAAATTAAACCCAGCGGTAAAGAAAAAGTTGGAGAAAGCCTGACCCTGAGAATGCAGCTGTGAAATGTTTATTGAGGCAAGAAAGAAAATATTTGGACTTACAGAGAAACGAAATTCCAAAACCTGCTATAAAGCAAGGGAAGCATTAAGAAGGCCTGTAACAAAAAAATAACAATAACAACACAAATGACAACACCTATACAGGAAGTGTTAATGACACTTATGGAGTCACGAGAAGCTAATGTTAAAGATATTTTACAAAAGCTGGATGACAGATGTATACTAAAGCCAAAAGAAAAAAGAGAAAATTAAAGAAAAGTTTGATGACTGTAGTATGGATGATAACCACATTGACAAATTGGAAAGTAAAGAAGAAAAACAACAGGCTGTTGGAGAAGTGATTATACTTCAAAATAAAAAAATTGAATTATCACTCAAAAGTTCAAAGGATGATCAAGGAAAAGCAAAAAGACTTAAAAGGGAGAGTATTAACCAAACCAATGAGTGTAATGATAAGTGCAGCTGAACAAAGAAGCAAGCAAAGAGAAGGACTGTACAAACCAGTTCGAAAGAAATATAAGATGCCAGCAGAAAGATCTGAGGGAGCTTGGAGGAAAATAAGAAAGGAGAAGAGGAAGAGATGAGGCGATACAGATGCAATACTGGAGAAAAAAGAGACCCAGACGTGGAAGATGTGGAAAAAATTTGGACAGATAAGAATATTGTAAATGAGGAGATGAATATGAAATGCAGAATCTTATTGGCACAAAGATATTTAAATTGGAATAGGAGGATGGGATAAGAGACTAAATGAACAGAAAACTGAGAAATTGAGGATGTTGTAAAAACATGCTTTTATGTAAAAGATACAAGTTTAAAATTGGTTTGTTTGTTTAAGGTAAAGAAGAACAATGGGGAACTAGATGAAAGACTAAAAGACTAGAGATATGGTATGGAAGTAACAACAGAGAAATATTTAAAATGCTTAAAAGTAAATACAAATGTTGTAAAAGTGGAGTAAAATTGATCTAGGCTAGAACTGGTAAATCAGGATATAGCTGAGGTGAACATTTATATAAATGGAAAAATTGCTTTTTTATAAAACATGAATTTATATGTTTAATGGTTGATGGAAGGAATAGGTTTAAAATTCTATGAACATGATTGAATAAGTACTGATGGATGATAGATAATATGTTTATTCAGTTGGCGGATGCCAATTGGAATATTGAAATATGGGTTTTTATGTTTTGTGTGTTTGTTTTTTGTGTGATGTTGAAAACAATAAAAATTCTTACAAAGAAAAATTAAGAAATAGATTTAAGATTTGTAGTAACAAACCCATTTCCCTTGACTAGCATCTTGCTTCTCTTGGATTTCTGAGTTCTTGGGTTTCTGACTGCTTTGATTTCAGATCAATATATCTCATATTTGTATCAGCTTCTCTGTCAGGTCCACCATCAAGCCTGCTGGTGTCCTACCATTCTTTTGGAGGGTGGAGGGGGCTGCATGCTTGGGATTCCATTTGTGCTGTTCGCTTCGGAATCAGGGAGGGGGACTTGCCTTCAGAGACAGGACAGACATCTTCCCAAGCCGGTTTTTGACCAGGTTCCAAGGCCATCACGCCCTGAATGTGAACTGCTATTTGCCTGGGACCTCATGTTTATCAAAACATCTTTATGGCGTTGTATTTGCTGCTGGTGGACTAGTCAGGGGGGTTGGGATTGGGAAATCAAAAGAATTGCTTATATGCTTTGTGGGGCTTTCAAATTCCATCTGAATTTACTTTATCCAGCACCGTTCAGTAAAAGTTCTTTGATTCAACTACTATGGATTCAAGAGCCTTAGTTTTCTGGATGGTTTGATTGGTACAGGCCTGACATTATCTTATGCTTATGAACTCTTCTGGGTGATTCAGAGCAGTTTACCTCGTAGTTTCTCATCTACTGCCTGGCTTAAATCTTTTGACTATGGCTCAACTTCCTCACTTCATTGTTTGCAAGCTCACAGCTGTGGACTATCTTGCACAGATATCAGGCTCATAGCCAAATAGCACATCTGGTTGCCAGGGAAATGTTGGGACAGGAGCCAGCCCTTGAACCTATTCCTGCTGCTCCCCATCCAAGAGTCAGTTGTGTCACAGATAATTGTGAAATGTTCTGACAGAAAATGGAGAAGGGCAATAACATGACAAATTAACATGACAGAATGAAATATCTTTGGTCTTACCTTAGGAGACTGAGTCAAATGCTGAATTGGAAAATGTACCAGGTACCCCCAAGTCACTAAAAGACAACAGATAAATAGTTATCATTGTACAATTCACGGCACTTAGGAAAATAGAGTTTAATGCCTCAAGGCACACTTTACAATTAGGGTTTTAAAAATCTCAGAATTAATTTAATATTTGATGTCCCTGGTGCTTGAAATTGTCACATTTCTTTTTGAAATGTGGACTGAGGAAAAAAACCCATCCTGCAATTTACTTCTACTCTCAGTAGTGTGACATCTTTTGTACTGAACTTCCAGGAACAATATTTTAGGCAAAAACAAGAACAAGTCTTCTGACACTTTAAAAACTAACACATTCATATCATGTAACATTCGCTTGATCAAAATCCACAGAAAAGTTAGTAGTTTGACTCAAAACAGCTCAAGTGCAACTTTTGCAAATCAGGTCTTTCAGAGCATTGGCTGTTGGCCTAGCTTGTGAATAGATTTCATGCTGTTTGCTTTAATTTGTGCAGTAAGGTGGTCAGTTAGATCAGGAGTCCCCAACCCCTGGGCTGTAGCTCATTAAAAGGCTGTGGCCTGTTGGCAACTGGACCGCCGAAACAGTGGATGAGCACACAAAGCTTCATTTGCACATGAACAGTTTCAGTTCCGTAAACAAAACTATTTCCTACCACTATGGAAGCTGCCGCTGCTACCCCAGGTCCACAGAATCAAAAAAGTTGGGAAAACCTATGAGCTAGAGTACCTGTTACACATGAGACACCCACTCACACAACAAGACATCTCCTTAACCACCTCTCAACTATTTATTTATTTATTTATTTATTTATTTATTTATTTATTTATTTATTTATTTATTTACTTATTTA
>JANHFO010005051.1:72656-82847 GCA_032468095.1 Pareas carinatus
AGGGGAGAGAGGGGGAGGGAAAGAGGGAGAAAGAAAAGGAGAGAGAAAAGACAGAGATCCTTGCTTGTTTAATTTCATGAGTATTTAACTGCCAGCTGGGGTTTTGAGATGTTTAGCAAATACCAGAACTTTTATTCTTTCTTAATTTATTACTAGTATTCATCCTTGCAGTAAATGATAAGAGATCTCAAAGCACCTTTCAATCTAATTGAGCTCTGAGCCAGGGAATCTCATCCTTGGTGTACAAAACCAGTCAAGCAGCTTTGGGGGAAATGTGCTGCTATGCTCATGGTCAACCCAAGACTTTATATAGAAGTTGGATAATAATCGTATTGCCTTCCTCCCCTTATTGAAGTAATCGCTTTACACAGATGCCTTCCTGGGAGTAGACATAAAGCTTATATATCATAAACAATAAGAATCTATTTGTCATGGAATTGGCAAGTTTGTCTGATAGTCTAGCTCCCAGTATCGAATCAAAGGCTAACCTAAAAGCAATTATGGCTGCACATGAATCAAATGTATACTGCACTTTTCTGCCAGATGTTGTAGGAAGTAAGGATGATATAGGGGAATGTGCTGACTCTGTCCATCAATCCCAGACAGTGCTTTGCTTTTTGGAGGAACCTTAGGAGATGAAGGAATAGAAGCGACACCCAAAGCACCACTGGAGGAAGAACAGAATTAACAAAGTTGGAAGAGACCTTGCAAATCTTCCAATTCAACCCCCTGCTCAAACAGGAGATCCTATACCATTTCAGACACATGACGGGCCAATCTCTTCCTAAAAACCTCCAGTGGTGGAGCACCCACAACCTCTGAAGGCCAGTCCTTCCACTGATTGATTGTTTTCACTGTCAGGAAATTTCTCCTTCGTTCTAGATTGGATCTCTCCTTGATACATTTCCATCTGTTATTTCTTGTCTTGCCTGCAGGTGCTTTGAGAATAGGTCGACCCCCTCTTCTCTGTGACAGCCTCTCAAATATTGGCTGATTGATATCATGTCACCCCCTAGTCCTTCTGTTCATAGAACAAGCATACCCAGTTCCTGCAACCGTTCATCATATGTTTTAGCCTCCAGCTGTATTGTGGTGACCAAAACTGGACACCGTGTCCTAAGTGTGGTCTTTCCAAAGCAGTATAAAGTAGTACTATCACTTCATGGGATCTTGATACTATCCTTCGGTTGATGCAGTCAAGGACTTTGTTGGCTTTTTTAGTAGCTGCAACACACTGCTGGCTCATATTTAAGTAGTCATCTACTAGGACATTAACGTTATCACTGTTTTGCCCAGGAACTACCTATTCTATACCTGTGCATTTGTTTTTTCTTGTGTAAGTGCAGGACCTCACTTTTCTTACCACTGAACTGCGATATACAAGTCTGCCAAGATCCTCCTGAATTGCAATTTGAATTAATCTGAATCACTGGTCATAGTGGCATCCTACCACTGTGAGACTAGACTAAACCATACCTAGACGTGGTAAAGGCACGTCAGCAGGGTGGACGAAAGTCAGGAAGGAAGCCGTAAAGGGAGCAAAGGGCCTGAGCACATGGCAAGCCTCTCCCCAGGTCTCATCGACAAAGGAGTTGGGGGTTGTATGAAAGCCCCTCCCCACCAACTCTGAGGGATAAAAAGAGGTCCTGAAGCCTGCCCCCTTTTGAATCATTTTTTGTATCTCAGACTTTGCAGCTTCCGTCCCTCTGACTTGTGCCTGCCAGCCTAGTATGGATGCTGGGTAAGCGTGGATGTATGTGTAAGAGCAAAAATAATCAGTAAAAGTTTGTTTAAATTCATTGGGTCTCTGTATATTTTGAAGAACCGTTTGTGCCTCAGTGTTCAGTTGAGTTGGGATTGAGTGTGGCAGTTTTCCAGGCCTGTGAGTGTGTGAGGGAGTGGCCATAAACTGAACCTGAGAGCACCCCTGTAGACTACCCTTCAGGGTTAGGAGGCGCTGACTCTATGTAACCGAACACCCAGGTTGCACTCTGCTCAACCGTGTTGCTCAGGAATTTCCTGTCAGTCCCACTCCAAATGTGGTCGGCCTCCATATGTTCTTCAATTGGTGTTTTCAACCAACTGTCATTTCCTTCTATGCTCATGTCAGCTTGTTCCTGGCCTCCATTTAAATGCTACTGAGGAGATTTTAGGGGAAGGGCATAGATTTCCTCAGTTTAAATTTGTATAAGAATATACCACTTTGCAGCTGAAGAATTTATATACACATTGGAATGCACTTGCATGCTGAAAATTGGTATTTTTCAGAATTTCGTGACATGGTTCACCAATTCAAAAAGTGTTCACATATGCACATGTTAAATAGTGCATATAGCAAGCAAAAGTATGTTCAGGAACACTTTATATTAAGAGAAAAGCAAAAAGAAAAGTGAAGATTAAAAAACGCACAACTTTTATGCAACTCTTTGTGTATACCCTCCGAATTTGCAAGCTGTAGTTGAAACACTGCTGGAATGAATTTGCAATTGGGAAAATGAGAGACTGAGCCAAACTGAAAGAGGCAGACTTCCTTTCCCAGGGGCATTTACAACCTCATATTAAAGACGAGTTGTCCTAAATTGGATGGATATAAGCTCTGCCGGCTTTCCCCCAGAGGTCAGTTTAAAAGCTACTTTTGATAGTAAGCATCAGCAACCTAGTTCCATTTTGGGCCTCATGCATTTTGTACAAACGGCATGGCCAAAAATGTTCAGGTTCCAGCAGTCATTCACAGAGCCTGAGGGCCAGAGGCCCCCGGGAATGTTAAGCTGATTGCCTGGATAGGCCATTCCAGTCACTGCCTTGTCTACAACTGTAACGCCACGGAGCCATCTTTAGGATAAGGGGAGGGAAGAGAAGCAAAGAAGATGGCAGTCAGGATTGGGACCAGGGGTGGCATGGTTTTCCTTTGATACAAGGGCAATTTGATGGGGGGAGCCTCTGTTTGGTTATCAGTGACAGACACTCGCAGATACAGAACTGGAGCTGTAGTGGCACAGTGGTTAGAGTGCAGTACCGCATTCTACCTCTGTTAACAGTCGGCTGCCTGTAAGTTCAGCAGTTCGATTCCCACTAGCTCAAGGTTGACTCAGCCTTCCATCCTTCCGAGGTTGGTCAAAGGAGGACCCAGATTGTTGGGGGCAACAGTCTGATTTCTGTAAACTGCTTAGAGAGGACTATAAAGCACTGTGAAGCGGTATATAAGTCTAACTGCTATTGCTATTGCTATTATCCTTCTTATGTATTGTGAAGTTTCAGGGTAACTTTACCTTTCAAAAAAGACCCACCTCCAAACTGCAATATTTTCACTAGTCTACTAATTCACATAAAGACATAAAGTTGCCTTCAAGTCCTGTTTTGTTCTGGTGCCTTCTCAAACACCTATGAAGTTTACTCAACGGTAGTGAATAAATGATTGGTCATTGTTCTCTTCCATATTTTTCTCATTTCCCTGTCTAGTCACAGCTCTGTGATTCCCTTGTAATCAACTATGACAGCTTAGCTTTCAATAGCAATAGCAATAGCAGTTAGACTTATATACCGCTTCACAGTGTTTTATAGCCTCTCTAAGCGATTTACAAAAATCAGCATATTGCCCCCAACAATCTGGGTCCTCATTTGGCCGACCTCAGAAGGATGGAAGGCTGAGTCAACCTTGAGCTAGTGGGACTCGAACTGCTAAACTGTTATTTGTGCCTGGGGGGAAGGGGAAATTTGGGAAACTCTTAAATTTGGAGGAACTTCCATATCTGCAAACAATTTTCCTTCAAAGGTTATCAGGTGACTTGCTTTAAACTCATTTCCATAATGTGTTTAGTTTTAATTTCTGTTACAAAGTTATTTTTACAGACTTGATCAAGATATTTGGCATATGCCAGTAATTACTAAAAAGATCTATGGGAGCATAGAAAGCAAGTTTCAAGATGTGTTGCTACTTGAAATAATTCAACAGCAGATGGTGATTTTATTTAGCACTTCTGATGCTGAGAACCTTTGAAATGTAACTAGTATAATTAGCATGTTACTGACAGAAACTATTCATTACTAAAAGCAGGGACAGTTGCAAGGGACAACACTTCACATAACAAGAAAAAAAACTTGACAATCAATATATTTTGACAGGAAAAAAATCCACAATAGTAGTAACTTTTTGAAACCTCCAAAATATTTACTGAAGCAAATATTTAGACAAGCTAACCCAACCAAATCTTCAGACATGGTGGCTGGCAAAATACAGGCCTGTGGACAATGCCAGAGTCACCATTCAGATCACTGGGTTCCATTCCATTAATGTGTTAGAGAAGCATGGGGACAGAGAGGAAGCATGTCTGAACTACTTGGAGGTGTACTCCAATGGAGAGGAGAAACTGTTAATGGAACAGCTTTGGAGAGGTTAGAAGAAAGAATAGACCTCTAGTGAAGAGCTAAAGTGCTCCTAGTTGGAGTGAGAATAGAAGGGAGACCACAGACACCATTACTGTAAGCAGCTGGTATAATAGATTGTTTGAATTTGAATTGAAGAGGTGGATGAGAGTTGCTGAGCTATAGTAATCAACCAGTTATTGATTATTAACTTGTTGGGGCTGAAAGAACAGAGAATATCTTGTGAGTTGTAGCTGATATTGTATCCCTGGTAACAAGGAGGATGGATAATCTAAGAGGCAAAGATGGAGGGAAGATAACAGTGAAGTAACATGCATGATGCAGAATTGTGGATTGGAAGCTAGGGGAACAGTAATTGGAAATTTGGTTCCAATCTCTATTTCCAGCCCCCCTCCCACTCTTGACTTAGGAACCAGGTAACCAGAATGTCCCACAGGGTCAGTGAACATCACATATGTCTGTAATAAAACAAATCTTACATTGTGGATGAGAAGATAGACCTGCTCTTACTGAGTCAAGGCCGGAGAAGAATAAGAGATCAACAGCTCTTCAGTTGGTTTTCATGTTTTCCATCAGTTTCAAAATCAGGACAGGGGAGATAGTAGGGAAATTGTATACTGAGAAGCTCAAACTGTTGTGACAAATGTTGTTCCACAGGTGACCAGGCCTTGATCATGCTATTGGGCCACAGGGTTGCTTCTTCCCTTCCAGAAGAGAGCAGCATATCTCACTTCCTCATAACAATCCAGGGAGTACGGCCCCATTAATTTGACCAACCCTAGGTATCTAACAGGTTTCCTTATGTCACTGATGACCTAGAGCAGAGGCTTTCAACCTTTTCCAGGCTGTGGACCCCAAAACGTGTTGCTACATGGCAAACCCCATTCCCACAAATTCAACTAATTACCAATAGACACTTCATGTATATTACTTTTTCCAAATCTTGCTTGACCTGTCTGCAGACCCCTTAGCAACTTATAATAGGCCCTAGGTTGAAAACCTCTGGATAACTCTATCAGGTGCCTTGTTGACCAACAGAATATAGAGGCAGCCAGAACAATCAACAGAATTGTTCCTTAGTGGCCTCTCCTCAACTTTGAAGCATTTTTGTTTTGTTGAGTGTTGTAAGCCACCTAAAATTTGTTCCAGGCAATGGGTAACAGCATAGCATGGCATAGCATAGCATAGCATAGCATATAGCATAGCATAGCATAGCATAGCATAACATAGCATAGCACAACTTATAAAAAAACTAATTAGCTAGCTCATTAA
The DNA here is from genome assembly GCA_032468095.1 of Pareas carinatus. Classification (NCBI taxonomy): domain Eukaryota; kingdom Metazoa; phylum Chordata; class Lepidosauria; order Squamata; family Pareidae; genus Pareas; species Pareas carinatus. The sequence continues at coordinate 78,312 of JANHFO010005051.1, forward strand.
TGGAATACACAATCATATCACATTCATATGAAAGAAATGATTTACATGACACGTCCTGCAACAAATTATTGTTGTTTAGGGGGCCAATAAGCATCCTATCATAAATTAAATGAAGTAAAATGAAATTTGAGAGAAGATAACTCAAAACAGTTTTATGTCATTAAAACAGTTGCAAGAAGTTAAGTATTTCATTAGCTTTACTTTAATGGTTTCTTCCTTTGGATTTCATTGTAGATCAATATTTGTAAAGTATGAAGAGTCACAAATATATATCTCTCCCCTTCATATTTATATATACATAAACATATATGGAATAAACATCTCTGAAGTCTCCCCAAATATCCTCAGATTGGTTTGCCAAGGAGGCTGTGGCATTTCTATTCTTACTCCTATTGGCAGAACTTCAGTTTCCAAGAAACATCAGAAAAAAAATTCCTTGGTGCAGTTATGGCTTCCAGAAATGTGGTCATTGAAGCAGAAATCCAACTCACATTAGAAAAAACCCAAAGATTTTTTTAAAAATAATAAAAGTATCATTTGCAGAAAGGTACCTGGGATGTACTTTGTTGATGCACTAGGAAAAACGAAAGATGTTTTTCCCCAAAACAAATAGCTTGGATTATGGGTGTACAATGCAATTATCCCTTCCTGTCACATAATTTCCATCCTATTTTTTCCCTCATCTTTGTATTTCTTCTGGAATGTGAACGTGTTCCTGTGTGCACAGATTTGTGCAATCTTTACATAAATAACCCATGAAAAGGAAGAAATTAATTTTATCAATGGGGTATTTTATTTTATGAGAAATCAATATTAATCTACAGTTACTCATTCAAAAATATTTTTGTCCCCGTCTTGCTCTTTTATGGACTATGCTTCTGAGCACACCTAAGTACAATCCAGCTTTACATTCGCTGGAGGAGAAATCTTCAAGATTGATGTTAGTTGGAGTTGGGAATTGTAGGCTGAGGAGATAGAAAGATTGCAGAAGAGAGCAACAAGAGTGATTAAGGGGCTGAAAGATAAAACATACGAAGAATGGTTGCAGGAACTGGGTAAAAAGAAGGACTAGGAGAGACATGGCATCAGTATTCCAATATTTGAGTGACTCCTACAAAGACAAGGGGGTCGAACTATTTTCCACAGTACCAAAAGGCAAGGCAAGAAACAACAGATAAAAACTAAACAAAGAGAGAAACAAGAAATTTCATAATGGTGAGAGCAACCAACCAATGGAATAGAGTCCTTTCAGAAGTTTTGAGTGTGCCATCACTGAAAGCTTTCAAAATGAGACTGGACAGTCTATTGTCCGAAATGGTATAAGGTCTCTTGCTCGAGACCTCATAGGTTCCTTCCAACTCTATTATTCTATGAGCACCTATGGAAGCTAGATGTTATTTAAAGATTTTTCTCATTGAAGAAGTTATTTTAAATTGAAGCTTCTGTAGCTTTTGGCTAAATATTGTGGAAGGTACAGTAAATATGTATCCCAGTGATATACATTTCGTATCAAATTGAGCCCTATCATGGCCTTTGGATTCAAAAATCAACTGCTTTGATTTCATACATAAACACAAACCATTAATATGTTATATTAATGAATTTATTAGTAGAAAGTCATTACTAAGCTACCTATAACATATCACCAGTGACTTGAATCACTTCTTTTTTAAATAACCATACTGTAAATCTCTCCGCCTACCCCCGCTAAAACCCTCAATTCTTTTGTCACATAAACAGCCATTAGGAACAAACTGGATATTTACACCACTAACATAATACGCAAGTAATTGATTATCTCGCATACTATAAAATTATTTTCATTTTAAAATATGCAATTTGAAGACTGATTGGCCTGGGGGCACTTTTCATGGATAATCTCTAATAATAATAACGTGGGCATAGCATCTGAATTAAGTTAATATATTATTAATGTGTTATTTCCATTTCAATATTGTTTTATTGTTGTAAACCTTTGGGAATACATGAAGATTATGACACACCCTAAATGACGGAAATACATAAAGACAAATAAATTAAAAATCTCTGGGCAATCACACCACTTTGTACACAACTGTGTTGCAGGTGCACTGACCATTTTTACTGTTCAGCTTTTCAAGGCATTGTTTGATAGATTATAAATCTACAGGGGCATTTTAACAAATGTCATTAAGGGACAAAAAGCTCACGTACAATTGATGATATTTGGATGAGAAACCAACAGAAAATATTGGGATTGCAGACTGTAAAACTAAGGAGGAAAAATATTGAAAGAAAGGAATGCAAAGCCCATCTGTATTCTTGCCAAGGAAACTAGCAGACACATCCATCAACTCAGCAGAGCTGAGAACAATTCAAAGGACATAGAATCTTTACTTTGCAATATGGCATTTGTGAAGAGAAACCGGGATTTTGGTTTATGAACCGAAATAAAATAACTTGTAATGGTAGGTATCAAGTCTAAGAAGTTTCTTCTTAGAATCCAGTTTACTCCATCTGCAGCTGTCTTCCAAGGGACAGCAAGATTCTTCTGCATTGTCTAGTTGACCACAGAAAGGGATAGCAATCATGTTGTAAAGGCAGCGCAGATGACTCCATTCTTTACTCACCCCCTTCCCCATTTTCTCTTGCAGTTTCAAAGCAGTCCTACCCTTGACATCCCCTCAAGGGCTCTTATTCAATTGGAAAACATTATGCCCTCACAGTCCCACCCCGGAAGCTCATTGGCTACTCATAGAGAGAGAGACAGATGCTCCCCCTCTATCAATGATGTCCTGAGTATTCCAATCTCTAGAGACTTTTCCTATCAGGATTGAATTGTTGCAACAATCGAGAGCTTTGCACAACATGTAAGAAAGTTTCGGTTCAAAGCCCAGCAGAAGCATATCACTGTTACTATTGTTTTCTTTCCTTCAGCAATCTAGCTCTTCCTATCTAGCTGGGTTATTGCAAATACTTGAATATAAACCCATATGCAGATAAGCTGAGAGATGCATTCCAAAATTTGTAAAAGTTTAACTATCACAAAATGGTAGTTTGGGATCATGTATTATTTTGGGTATCGTGAAAACATTAATGTTAGAATGCAAATTACATTTCCTCCCATTATTATATTTAAGTTTCATACTATCTTGCATTTATTTTTCCTGAGGAAAAAATTAAGTAAGGCATAAATAGGATATGTTAAATTGGAATTTAAAATGGAAATTGTGTTGTAATGTTCATCTATGTTCACTACAGCAGCTATAAAATTGTGGCATCATCTATTGGAAAACTCTTCTCATATCCTCCGCTGAAATATATTATGTTTTTCTGAGTAAACCTTATTTATTTCAAGGGAAACTACTTTTCATTCTGTAAATTTAATAGCTCTATATGGACAAAACCTCTATCTCTGCCTAATATTGTTTTTATCCTAAGCCTTAAGAGTTACTAAGTCATAAAAGGCTTTAAAAACCAGGGATACGCAATCTGTGGGCCACAGCCCACTGGTGAGCTGTGAGGTATTTGCAACTGGGTTGTAGAAATGGCCAGCAAGTGCATGTGTGTGCAGGCACATCCTCACTTGCACAAGCAGCAGATGAGTGTGGGCACATAAGCTCCATTTGTGTGAGAGGCAGGTGCTCATGTACACCACTCATGCAAATGGAGCTGCACACACAGATGTGTTTTCCGGCCATTTGCCCAGAACCATTATGATTGTGATTGTGATTGTGATTGGGGTATAGAAAAATAAGTGCCAAGAAACTGGAATGGAAGAGGATGAGATGGAATAGAAGGATAAAAATAATACTGAAGGATAAATGAATTCAATTTTGTTCTATTAGATCTTTGACTCAAATATTTATCTTTCCTGATTCAGGTTGGAAAGAAGTGGGATTTTGAGTTAACTAAAAAGCAGAATACTCTCACAGGATCTTATCTAAAACTGTAACAAACCATATTGTTGTATTTTTCAGATAGTTAAATGTTGACAGATGATAGGGTAGATAGATAGGTAGGTAGGTAGGTAGGTAGGTAGGTAGATAGATAGACAGACGATAGAACACTAAGTATAGTTGCTATACATAGAATATTGCTTTGAAAGCTGGAAACTCAGGCAGAAAAAAATACTGTGATGGTGAAGTTAAAACCATATATTCATCATAGAAAAAAAGAGCAGATCTCTTAGCTTACCTCCACAGTATATAAGAAATGAAGTGAATTAGAAAGATCTCATCCATTTAAGAAGATCTTATCGATCACTCTAATATAGGCCTTAAGATGTCTCTTGGGGACCACTGCAGCAGTTAGTCAGCACCAGATATAGAGGACATTTAAGGGACAGCCAAGGATGTTGTAAATCTTTTCTTATTTCAAATTAAATGGTCATCTTGAAGGTTTTTAAATTTCTTTCCAACCCAAAATAGGAAAGGGAAAATGAAATAGTGGACTGCATATGACTCTAGATTGGGGGTGTCAGACTCAATTTCATTGATGGCCACTGCGGGCCTCCCTCCCACAGATGCCTCCTACCCCCAGCCCCCCCGCAGGAAC
>JANHFO010005052.1:42519-52699 GCA_032468095.1 Pareas carinatus
CGTCACTGCCCGCCTGGACTACTGTAATGCTATCTACATGGGGCTCCCCTTGGGACACATCCGGAGGCTTCAACTGGTACAGAATGTGGCCGCGCGGGGAATTATGGGGGCCCTTGTGTCCCCCCTCCTACGTGAGCTGCACTGGTTGCTGGTGGGCTTCCGGGTGCGTTTCAAGGTATTGGTGACCACCTTTAAAGCGCTCCATGGCTTAGGACCCAGATATCTACAGGACCACGTTCTACCAGCCAATACCTCCCACCAACCGGTATGCTCCCACAGAGAGGGCCTCCTCATGGTGCTGTCGGCCAGACAATGCCGGCTGGCGACCCCCAGGGGGAGAGCCTTCTCTATGGCAGCACCCACCCACTGGAACAACCTTCCCCCTGAGATCTGAACTATCTCCGACCTCTATGCTTTCCGCCGTGCAGTAAAAAATCATCTTTTTAGTCAGGCTGGTTTGGCCTAGTCACACCTCCCCTCCGCAAAATTTTTATTTCAAATGTTAAATATTTTAATTTGGCTTTAAATTGGTTTTAATATTAGGTCTTTTAAAATTTTCTGCCATTTAAAATATTTCATTTTAACTGTTTTTTAAAATTTTGTATTTAATTGTATATTGTCTGTCTTATTGACTATACACCACCCTGAGTCCCTTTGGGGAGAAGGGGGGTATAGAAATTTAATAATAAATAAATAAATAAGTAAATAAATTTGAATATATAAGCATAATCATGATCATTTGTATATATGGGCATAATCAATTGTGTATATAAGCATAAGATACATTCATTAAGGAGGCCCTTAAGTGGATTGTGCATAGTAACTGGTCCACAGACTGGGGGACTTTTTGCTATGTCAACGGACTATGCTGTGCATGGCCACAGGAAAGAGCCCAGCTGAGCTTCACTGGGGTAGGTGGCTGTAATGAAGCTGGATCAGCTTCATCCTGATCGAGTTGCAGCGAACAGCGCACTGTCAGGAGCACTGTGCCAGTTCACTATAGGCAACCAAGTTTTGGCCCGTAATTATGGACATGGGTCTTTGTGGGTGACTGCAGAGATCATCAAGATCAATGGACCCCTTTCTTATGAAGGGGTCCTGGAAAATGGGCCTCATGAGGCATCACATTGATCAATTTCAGAGAAGGCCAGCAGCATTACCACTTGTCCAAGGGGGGGGGTGTTATGGGCTCAACCTCAGAGCTGCCAGCAAACCAATTCTGAAGGATCAATTGAGACTCCTGGTCATGGAATCAAAGAAAGCCCAGCTGCGGTTTCCTCCACTGCCAAAGATGCCAAATTGCACGAGCAAGACTGGCACTTGCCGCCAGAAACTTTTGGGAATGGGACAGTCCCACCAGTGACTTTTGGCACAGGCCTACCGGCAATGTCCAGTCAAGAAGATATTGCCAGTTCTGTGGAACAATGGGACAGTAGTCCAAGCAAGTCTGGTAGAACCAACAGCCAGCTAGCCCGAGGTTCCCCCGTGGCTCCGCAGCAATTGGAGCAGGCAAATCGGCCGTAGGCATATTTAAAAGACTCATTACTTGTCACTTATTAACTGTGACATGAGCCAGGGAAAAGGGGTGTAATGTATTGAGCTCAATGTAAACTGCTTAGTCATTGCCCTAAAATTGTTGATGTCTGTAGGCCCAGACTGCCTGTTTCCAGGGGTCGCATGCATGGGAAAATCCTCAATTGCCTTTTGGTTGCCTTCTAGAGGTCATACTGTATATAAGCTAGTTGGGCAGCAGAATTGCTGGACTTTCGCACATGTTTCTGCTTCCTGTAAGATATGCCTGTACTTTGCTACAAGAAACCTGTGTTGTGTTATACAATCGGTGTCTTCCATGCCTAAAGACTCAAAACATAACCCTTGGGGGCGAACTAACTTTACACTAGCAAAGTAGCAGTGCTCAAGTTGCTGGCTCTTCCAGGCTTGTCCACCTGTCTCGCCTTGTCTTGTGTTATGATGCCTGCATCTAGCCATTTCCAGCGCCGGCTTCTGCTCCCTACACATACAAATGCACCTTTCCTACTGAAGTGGTATCCATTTATCTTCTTGCAATATTGTATGCTTTCAAACTGCTGGGTGGGCAGAGAAGCTCAAGATCTAGTGATGGGATCTCATTCAGTCTCATGTAGCCGGACCCAAACCACCGGATTGGAGACCATTTCTGGCCAGCAATTTCAGTGCCATTAAGTCAACAAATCTATAATCTTTTAAAGCAAGTTTCATATCTCTACTGAAACTGACAAAAGCTCAGTGACACTGGTTCATCCCTTCAAAAATGGAATGGAAAGTGACCAAGAAATGATATAGACTAGATTAGGAATAATGTTAATGTTGAAAATGTTATTTTGCAACATGCCATCCTCTTTAATTTATATATATATTAATTGTGCTGTAACTAAATGATTCATATTCTCTACCTGAAATTACATAGTCATCTTCTTGGAGGGGGCCTTTGTGTAGATATCCACAGTAAGACTGTGATTCTGCCGTGTAGAGAAATTGTGCATTTCTTAGATTCCCTGGACCCTTATATACCTTCAGAAAGAAAGATAATTCATTATATAATAAGGACAAGAGTAGATCAGGAGAATTTGTCATGGGAGGAACAATATTCCTTAAAAAAGATTGAATATCTGCCAATTTACTCTTCATCATATGTTTCAGGAAGATTAGACGCTTACCTCGGTGGGCTGAATAGTATAGATATACGAAGGAGATGAGTGATTGAAACTCATAAATTTGATTCTCATCACTGGAGAAAGAAAGAGAGAGATTTTTCACTAAGAGTTTTTAAATTACAGATTTCTCAATATACAGCAAGCTCAATGGTGCTGCTTAGAGTTAGTCACCAAGGCTTCTGAAATAAATTATATGTTCAGCTTTCATGCCTTTGGAATGATTTTGCTGCAACTGGAAGGATTGATGCTGGCAGCAAAACCTACAAAGTACAGGAGTGGGGAGTGATAAAAGATGAAAGAGAGAAAAAGAATTCATTTTTGTAAACTCACCAAAGCCAGCTCTGCAACATGCTTTCTGGAGAGACATTCGGCCACAGCTGCAGGCCTCCGTGAGATCTCTCAAGAACATGAAGAGAAGGAAGCCAGCTAGGAAAAATCCATGTGATTTTGTAGTATCCATTTCTTGTTCTCTGTGAAGCCACTCGCTTGGGACAGAGATGATGTTTTCTTTCTGCAGAGGCTTTCTGGAAGAGAGTTGAGTGAGAAGCACCAACTGCGAATTAAAGGCAAATTGTGACTCCTAGTTCGAAATGGTCCTAGAATTGATCCTAGAACAGGATGGTTCAAGTACTGAAATATAAGGGAAGATCACGGGTGTTTCATCCTGTGGGACAAACTCAGATTTAAAGCTTTGTTCCTGTGGGAATCACTCTCTGCAGGAACAAGGCCTTAGTAGAGTCAGAACACCAAGTCTGAGTTGTAGAGAAGAAAAGTGTGATAAATAGACTCAAGGATACATCAATTCTCAACAAAACTAGAGGTTTCTATGCCAGCACAGGAAATACAGTCACCTACTAAAGGGCGATGGGCTGAGGCATGAAGGAAGACCTCAGGATAAGAATTATTGTCTGAAAATTATTCTTGTAAGTCTCAAATCAGTCATGCCTTCTGTGTCTGTCTCAAAGGTGCTTTTTCAAGACCGGGATGACTAAAAATCTTAGTCACTTCAGTTTTTTGCCTGTTCAACTCCATGCATTTTCTTGATAACCTTTTCCAGAACTGTTTTGCAACTGATGTCTTCCTAGGGCATTATTTGTTTGTTTGCCTATTTAGTGTTCAAATCAAATCTTAAACTGTGAAAATGAAACCACCTTTTTGGTTTTATTGTTGGCCAGAAACAAATCAGTTTTGCTGCATTCTATTGGTAGCAATGGGTAGATCAACAAGTGGACCAGATTCTTGTCTCCCCACATTCGCACTGCATTTTGTTATCCTGCATATCCAAGTAACACAGGGGAGACCAAATCATTCAGTCGTATTCTCTTATGGGATTATATCTTGTTCGGTAAATTCTCTTCTTCATCTTCTAATTCAGTTTTGATCCTGCGTGCCTTCAAGAATATTCATTCTTGGCACATAAATTCCTAGATCTAAGTCTTTGTGTTTGGGGCCAGAATCCATTCAGAGGATGCTTGTTTTAACTCTGTTCTTTGCTTCTCTCACAATCTGCTTCTTCTTTTCTCCAATCCTAGGTGGGGCAATACCAACAAGAGGATACACTTTCTCAATTGGCGTGGGTTTAAGGCATCTTTTTAATATTCCCACTGCTTCATTGACAGCAAGGTCAACTTGATTTGTGTGTGTGTATGTATGCACACCATAGGGTAGCCAATTTGGGGTAGTAGGCAAGGCACTGGGTTATAAGTGCCGTGCTCACTACAACTCTGCTGCTGAAATAGACAGGGCCAAAACTGATGGTGGATGGCTGAGTGCCACATAATGTTTATAATTTGTCAATTTCCTGATAATGTTATTCCTCCTGCTAACGTTAGCCGTAGTATTGAGGTGATGTTGTTTAAATGAAAGAGTTGTATCAAGTGTGTCACTGAGATGCTTCTCTGTTGTGCAATGCTTGATTGGATTCTCTTGCCATGTAACATTCAACTCGACCCCTGCATCTCGATTTCAAGGATGAAAAGCACACACATGGGTCTTGCCTGGATTGGGCCTCAAATGATTGATGGTAGAATACAGTCCTAATTTTCAAGTGCTAGAGTAACTCTTCCAACTGACTCATCGGAACGTGATCGTTGAGTGGTCACTGCTATATCTTCTGCTTAGATAAATGATCACATACTGTTAGAAACTGGTTGATCGTTCGTACAATATATATGTGATGCAACATCGGAGACAATACACTTCCTTTCCTAGGGCTGAAAGTGAGTGAATGGTTTATGTCATCAGCTAGTTTTATGCTTGACTAGAAGTTTTTCACCTATTGCCTTGCCCACCATGCCAAACAGGGTTTCCTAGATAGCTTGCTATAAAATAAATTGGCTGTTTTTCACTCACCTTATTCTTTGTTACTCCTGGCTTCTTCTCCAGAGGCAAACTTTTTTCCCCAACATGCTCTGCTGGTATTTGAAGATTTCCCTCACTCCTTCCCCCAAATTTTCTCTTGACTTTGGAGTTCATAGTTGTCATTCAAACTAGCCACACTTGATTTCTCGAAGAACTGGCAGCATAATATGTTCCCATTTGATTTGCTGAATAAATTAGATCCCTGGAAGACGGGTCTGGGCACAGCATGTCGTACATTAATGTTATGTTAAAACTGATCATAAAAACCAGCCATTTGTGTTTTAGTGCCAGCTCTTCTCTTCACTGTCTAATGGGGGTGGGGGTGGGGAATAACTCTGGTAGGGAGAAGTTCCCCAAATCCGAAACTCGGAAGACTAAACCTCTGTTCTTGGTGACTGACTCAGATCAGATCCTGCAACATTATGCTGGGACACGTATATTCGCCTTTGTTTGAAAAAATAACTACAAGACTTTTACTAAGTTCAGGATATAGGGATCGTGGCTGCCAAAATTAAACAATTGTACCTTAATCCCAAATCATATGAGAAACTGTAGTTGTGGAATAACCAGATTTGAAAATAACAGAGATGTTTTGCTAGAATTATTGGGTTAAATAAAAGATCAAAATCAGTTGATTAAATTTTTTTAACAGTTCTGAATTGATTATTATTTAGCCTTTGTTTGGCTATACATGCAGCTGAAACCTACTGTAAGGTTCCTTTGACCCTTGGAGTCTCTGATGACCCTTCCGGTCACTCCAGTCACTTAAGTATTCATAAACCCAATTTAATACTTAAGACGAGATTTGTTAGTATATCAAAAAGAAGCTTTTATTGTAAAAGCCAGAACAAAAAAAGGGTGGTGGCTCCTTCTTCTCTTGGCAATGGTTACAGGAAGAATGAGACACCACAAGTATTAATTTCTCAAAATAAAACTATTTTTCTCTAAAGTGTGTGCAAAGATACTTAATCTTCAAGTGTTTTCTAGTCTATTACACACATAACTTCAAAGCACTGAGTTTGCAAGTTTTTGCTTGGATGTTTATTATTTATATCAGGGCAGCTTACAGGCAATTAAAAGACACAGAACACATGAGCAGTAAAAACATAATTAAAAGGAATTAAATAGAGCCTGAAGTTAAAATTTAAAAAAGGGAGCAGTAAAATTATTTCCAACCAATTATAATTGAACGCAGGAGGACAAGGCAACTTTCACAAGCCTGCTTGCTGGAACAAGTGGATCTTCAAGGCACGACGGAAGTTCTGAAGGTCAGTGATCGATCGTATAGCAGGGTGGAGATCGTTCCAGAGAATGGGTGCCACCACAGAGAAGGCTCTCTCCCTAGGGGTTGCCAGCCAACATTGTTTGACTGGCGACATCCTGAGGACGCCCACTCTGTGGGATCGTATAGGACGGCGGGAGGTATCGATGGATAGAATGTGATCCTACAAGTAACTGGGCCCTATGCCATGGAGCACTTTAAAGGTGGTTACCAACAACTTGATGTGCACCCGCGAGACCACCGGCAGCCAGTGCAGCTCGTGCAGGAGAGGGGTTACGAGGGCTCGCCCACTCGTCCCAAAAATCCACTATGTGACTGCGTTCTGAACTAGCTGAAGTTTAAGGGTGCACCCCAAGGGGAGCACCATGTAGAGAGCATTGCAATAGTCCAGATGGGAAGTGACAAGAGCATGATTGACTGTTCGTAGGGTGTCCCGATCAAGAAAGGGGCGCAACTGCCGAATCAGGCGAATCTGATAGAAGGCCCCCCTGGCGACGGCTCCACATGATGTTCCATAGACAGCCACATCCAAGATGACCCCCAAGTTGGCTGCCCTTTCCGTGGGGGCCAATATTTCACCCCCAATGGCCAGCGATGATTCGAGTTGGCCGTATCAGGATGCCAGTAACCACATCCACTCAATCTTGGAGGGGTTGAGCTTGAGTCTGTTCTTCCTCTTCCAGATCCGCACAGCTTCCAGACACCGGGTCATCACTTCCATGCCATCGTTGGGATGGCCCGGGGTTGAAATGTACAGCTGTGTATCATCAGCGTACTGATGGAATTCCACACCGAAGTCACGGATGATGCCCACAATCTTGGCATCCTCCTGGATGTACGGCTGTCTTTAGAAGATCATATCGCAGCCGTTGCCAGGGGGAGTTCCTTTCAGGTTTGCCTGATCCACCAGCTGCGGCCCATTCTAGATCGGGATGCCTTACACGAGGTCACTCAAGCCTTGGTCACCTCACGTCTGGACTACTGTAATGCTCTCTACATGGGGCTCCCCTTGATAAGCACCTGGAGACTCCAGTTGGTTCAGAATGCGGCCGCGCGGGGAATTTTGGGAGTGAGGGGGTGCTCCCATGTGATGCCTCTCCTGCATCAGCTGCACTGGCTTCCTGTGCTCTATCGGGCGCATTTCAAGGTTTTGGTAACGACCTTTAAAGCGCTCCATGGCATAGGGCCAGGCTATTTGCAGGACTGCATACTACATGTGATACCTCCCACCGACCAGTCCGCTCCCACAGAGAGGGTCTCCTCAGGGTGCCGTCAGCCAGACAATGTAGGCTGGCGACCCCCAGTGGGACAGCCTTCTCTGTGGCAGCTCCCACCCTCTGGAATGATCTCCCCATCGAGATTCGAATGATTACTGACCTCCGTGCTTTCCGCCGTGCCCTTAAGACACATCTGTTTGTTCAGGCAGGTCTAGCTTAGCCCTGCCCCCCTCCTCCATTTTTGATTTTAATGAATTAAGTTTTAAATTGGTTTTAAGGGTTAGTTATTTTAAATTGTCAGCCCACCAATATTTATTTTTAGTGTGGTTTTAATTTATGTATATGTATATCTGTATTTTATTGTTGGCTGTAAACCACCCTGAGTCTGTTGCAATGGAAAAGGGCGGTCTACAAATCTAGTAAATTATTAAATTCCCTTTTTACCCAAAGGATTCTGTTCATTTTTTTATCTTAAGGAATTATTTTTTATATTTCCATAAGAATGATTTAAGAGGGGCTTTTTTTGGGGGGTGGGGAGGTTTCTCTGACATAATACATCCTATACAACGGCTATTGTTCAATATCATTTCACAGAAAGAAAACAGTTTTGCCTTTTGCCTTTCTTTTGTTTATTTCTTTATATTCCTATGGGTTCTAAATGCTATTACTATATATTTTTTGTAAATATTTAAAAAATACTTCTTCCCTTTTCTGCTGAGCTGTCTTTTTGTTTACATGTCTCTCTAAGCAAGAGATTAACATTGTAAAGCCTAACTTTTGTTAAAACCTTATTTTTTCCACCTTTTAGGTAGCAGTCTTCTACAGAGCCAGCCCCAGGCATAAATTGAAAATTGTTAAGGTATGTATCTACATTCAAAACAAACATTAATTCAAAAATGATCAGCTGAAATTCTTTAGAGCTTTTTAAGAGAATGCTGCTATTCAGGTTGAATGACAACATCAAAAGTAGTGTGGAACAATTAAAATTAAACTGTTTTCTTTCAAACATTGATTTAAGCGATCAGTATTTATATAACTATTTCAAAAAATAAAATTAAATAACTTTAATAAAATGTTAATATATTTATCTCATACTAGACAACCTGTGATTTGTTGGATATATTTCCTTATCTAATCAAAGAAACAGAATAATCATATAGGCAGGCAGAATAATCAGGAGTGACTTGTGTGTTCCTTTCAGCTTAGTTTCCCAGTGGGAGGTTGGAAGGAAGCATCAAAAATCTTCCCTTCCCCTTTCTATTAAAAGCACATATTCATTATAAAATCTTAGACTAGTAAAATATTTTGACATAATTGGACTGTTTTTTTCCCCTCTTAGTCACTTCAAAATAATGGTGAAGTAGTTGCTATGACAGGCGACGGAGTGAATGATGCTGTAGCGCTAAAAGCTGCGGATATTGGCGTTGCAATGGGGCAGACGGGCACTGATGTTTGTAAAGAAGCAGCTGATATGATCCTGGTGGATGATGACTTTCAAACAATAATGTATGTTTGTTTGAATTATAAGGCCATTCTGCATGCAATGTAATATTTTTATTATCAGTATGATGTCATTTGTGTGAAAAGCAATTGACATTCCACATAATTCTATTCAAAGAGACGTGGTGGCTCAGTGGCTTAATCACACTGGAGATGGTTTCTGCTCTAGCAGTTCGAATCCTAGCACTGTGTGGTGGGGTGAGCTCCTGTCACTAGCTTCAGCTTCTGTTTACCTAGCAGTTTGAAAGCATGTCCTATATGATAAATAGGCACCACTTTGGTGGGGAAAATAAACTGGTGCTCTGTGCAAGCAGTCAGCTTCCTGCTGGCTCTGAATCTTCTCATTGTGGCACCTATTTGCAAGACAGCTCTGGGTAAAGGAGCGGGGCTTGGATGACACTGCAGAAACAGTTGTTTGTCTGTCTTTCTGGTGCAAAGCTAGCTCATCCTCTTGTAGCGCACCATGAGAAGCATGCAAGCGTGTACCTGACAAAACTGGTAAATAGGCAGCAAAACTACTACTGTGCAATAGCATTGTACTCTCCTGACTGATGCAACAATGCCATGCAACAAAACAACAACAACAATAATAAACTGCTCTGAATAAACAGCTTGTAGGATATCTGGATATCCTTCAAACTGACAAGCACACTGAAATCAAGAAAAAGATTACAAGTGAATACATCAAGAGAGTAAAGAATGTCTTAAAGTCCAAACTCAATGGAGGAAATACCATCAATGCAATCAACCTCTGGGCAATTCCAGTCATTATATACACAGCTGGGATAGTGAACTGGACTCAAGCAGAACTAAAAGCAATGAATAGGAAGAAAAATAATGACAATAAATCATGCCCTTCATCCTCGCAGAGACATTGACAGACTCTACCTACCATGGCAAATAGGTGGGCGTGGAATGTTACAAGTACATTAGATGATTTAAGAAGAAAAAATAGCTTTGGAAGAATAACTGAAGGACAATGAAGAAAATGCACTGAAGTTAGTATACCAGGAAGGCTTATTGACTATTGGAGAGACCAAATAGGCCTACAAGAAAGACCAAATGAGGAACAGAATGGAGGCATGGGAAGACAAAGCACTACATGGCCAGTACATTAAGAAAATAGC
>JANHFO010005052.1:60652-71539 GCA_032468095.1 Pareas carinatus
GCCGTCTCCGTGCTGTGCCCAGGCCTGAAGCCGGACTGGAGCGGATCTAGATAGACAGCTTCATCCAGGAACCGGGGAAACTGTCGTGCAACCACACTCTCTACAACCTTCGCCACAAAGGGGAGGTTGGAGACCGGATGATAATTATTTAAATCAGCTGGGTCCAGTGAAGGTTTCTTGAAGAGGGGCCGCACCACCGCCTCTTTCAAGACAGTGGGAACGACACCCTCCCGCAAAGAAGCATTCACAATACTCTGGAGCCGGCCTCGTGTCACCTCCCGGGAGGCCAGCACCAACCAGGAGGGGCACGGGTCCAATAAACATGTAGTTGCCTTCAGTCGCCCCAGGATCCTGTCCATGTCCTCAGATGCAACAGTCTAAAGATTTTGTTTTGATTAAATAAGCATTTATGATTGTTATAATTAAGCTTTTTAAATTTTGTTACATTAAATAGGTACCTTTTTTATTATTAAAATGAAGCTTCTGATTATTTTACAAATGTATGTACCTTTTAAAAAAATACATATTCGTGGGCCTCAGGATTCAAATTATGAATTTGTTGGTCCCTGAGGTCAAAAAGGTTGGCGACCACTGATTTAATGTACATTAAAAAGTAAGAATTTTGAACTTTTCAAAATAGAAAGTCAGTAAAGTCTTACCAAGTTAAGAAAAAAATTTGCAATGCCTTCTAGGTTAAAATTAAAAACCCAATCTTATATCAGCCCTTTTAGTTATTTAAAAATAGGCAGACTGTAGGTTTTTTCTTGTAATTATGAATTGAAAAACCGTATTTTCATTTATTTTTAGATTTGCAATTTCTTCTGGGCCTTACCTCTTCTGTGTGTATAATATCAGAGGTCATAAAGAAGGTTGAAAAAAACAGAGTGAAGACCCAGAAGCATGGTAGACCACCGCGTTTGGGATCATTTCTCGACGTATGATGCACATTGCATTCTTTGCATAACTAAAAACTGCTGTTTATGTATGAGGGAGAAACAATATAAAGGGCTTTTGACAAGCCCTTCTTCCTGAAGGATAATGGACTTTGGTAAAATTAAAGACTGTTTAAATCTAAACTTCCAGACGGGGAGTAATAAATTATGCAACTTTGGTAATATTTTTTGCCCTCAAGGGTAATTTTACTTTCCCGATTGATGGAGCTTTTTAAGTATGAGAAAGACTACTTTAAAAAGAAACCTATGTCAAGACTCTGGCACACCTTTTTTTCTTAAGAGATGTAGGTCTATAGAAATATAAATTAGATGAAAGGTTTTAGCTTTTATTTAAAATATGTTCTGTGGTGAAGGTGATGGGATTCGATTATGGAAATATTTGAGGCATTCCATCTATCTAGACTGAATTACAAGAGTGCCATTTTTCAGCTCCTGTATTTATTTCCATTATTCTGCATTGTATACCATGGGTTTTTCTTTTTGTAATCTGAAAGTTTTTTTGCACAGGATGTAACTGTCAGATCACTGTCTTTTCTTTCTTTTTGTGATTGAAAAGTCTATATTGCAATTTTCAAGTAAATGTCTGCTTTTCTTAAAATATGTGATTGTGTAATTTTATATATAACTGGATCACAAAATTGTTTGTTTTTCACTTTCATGTTAATCTGAATGTTTTATTTAACAAAAGTTACTAACTCATGCCTTTTCAATTGTCCCCTACTTTACCCTTTTTCAAATTAAAAATTTGTAGGTTCAGGCAAAAAATCTATTCTACTTTCTATTCTCAGAGCATCCAGTCAAATATTGAGGGGAGAGAGGCAAATGTAGGACAAAAACACCATTGCATACTCACACCAATGTTATCTGGATCATGAAGATTTTTATTATCTGACTTCAGAGACACAGCAGAGGACTATGAACATAATCTTGAAGGGGGAATGCACGATTGGTTACATAATAAACAGTAACTTAGCATCAAAAGAGAGAAGATTGGCGAGTAAGCAACTTAAGATTGCCTCGCTTTGATTCTGTCTGGTACAAAAAAGAAGAGAAATACTGTCCATAGCACAAATATATTTTATCTTGCAAGTACGGTCCCACTAGTGCTTGTGGAGTTTGTTTCCTGATTAATTTTGAGTGGCTGATAGAAACCATTATTAGTGCACATTTTTCTTTCATTCAGCAGTAGAATTTTAAACCATGTTTCTTGTGTGTCAGGAGACTCAGATTTCTTACATTTCTTTAAAAGCTTTTGAAAATCAGACTTCTATATTCATTTATTCATTTTCTAATCTGTGAAACTCCAGAAACAAGCATCACTTGGATTGCTGGGGGAGAAACTTTGCTGATAGCAGGATAATGTAACAGAGTCTTAAGAATCTGTCAAAATAATTCTTCATATCAACTTATACCTAATGTGATTATGGCAGAGTTGCTTTCAATCTCTTCCTCAAGCTTCCCTATATTCCTGGGCTAAGGAATATAGGGAAGCTCTTTTGCAATGATTCTTTTCTCTATTTCCTCAGTATTATATCCCATTGCATTCTTACAATTCAATAAGATTTAACAAGATATGTAAAGAACAAAAATAAAAATATCTACAATATCTTTGCAACATAAATAAAATGAATGATTTCATTAAATCTATAAACATATACAACAAAATAATGAAAAACAATGAAATATCATTCAGAAAACCTTTCCAAAGCAAATTTTTTAGATGAAAATGTATCAATTATTACAAATAATTCAGCAATTTTCCCTGCTCCTGCAACAGCATTAGATCTTTAATTCTTTAGAAAAATAACTTCTCCAACCCAAAGACAGATCAATATCAACAACCAGTCTGGAATACTGAGTTTTCAGTTCTCTAATTCCAGTGCTGCAAATCTGTTAGCACTACAGGAGGTGTCCATTAAAATGCTTTCTTGTGTATCGGGCAATTTATTAATGACTTGTTTATTCTTTTTCCTTTGGGATTTTGACTTCTTGAAGAAACCTGATGATATTGAACTTTTAACAATCTGTACCATGTTGCAGTAAAGCTCATAGATCTTTGGGGATGTAGCGAGGAGGTTCTCTGGTGTAGAACTGAATTTAAGCTCGTGATACAACCTATGGACAAGGGTCCCATTATAAAGCCTGTCAAAGATGAAAAAGAAAACAATGGTTTTGTACAAGAGAAATTGGTACTATGTATTAAAAATCACACCAAATCAATCAAACAAAATCAATTAGACTGCAGAGTACAAACCCTTTATACAAATGCCTTTTTAGATCTCTTAGAAATTTCAATTTTCAATTTTATTATATTTATATACCACCCTTCTGACGGACTCAGGGCAGTGTACAGCCAAATAAAATCACATAGCAATAACAATACCAAAGTAAAAAACCATATTAAAATAATTACACGAAGGCCACAAATTAAAAATCCAATGTAAAACCAATTTCAATCCCAATAAAAACAATTTACAATAATAAAAGGGTGGGGGCTAGGATAGGTCGGCTTGCATAAAAAGATGTGTCTTTAGGGCACGACGGAACACGCGGAGGTCAGATATCATACGTATTTCGGGGGAGGTCATTCCAGAGGTAAGTGTTGCCACAGAGAAGGCTCTCCCTCTGGTGGTCGACAGCTGACATTGCCTGGCCGACGGCACGCTGAGGAGGCCCTCTCTGGGAGGGTACTGGATGGTGGGAGGCATTTGCTGGTAAAAAGCGATCCTGTAAGTACCCAGGTCCTAAGCCATGGAGCGCTTTAAAGGTGATAACCAACACCTTGAAGCGCATCCAGAAGGCCACTAGGAGCCAGTGCAGCTCGCACAGGAGAGGAGTAACATGGGAGCACCTCCTTGCTCCCACAAACCCCCGCGCGGCCGCATTCTGGACCAGCATTACAGTTGTCCAGACGGGAAATGACAAGAGCCTGAGTGACCATGCGTAAGGAGTCCCAATCGAGAAAGGAACGCAACTGGCGGATCAGGCGTACCTGATAAAAAGCCCCCCTGGCCACGGCCGCACATGATCTTCCAGGGACAGCCGTGTATCCAGGAGGATGCCCAGATTGTGAGCCCTCTCCATGGGGGCCAATATTTCGCCCCCAATAGCCAGTGATGACATCAACTGGCTATATCGGGATGCCGGAAGCCACAGTCACTCGGTCTTGGAGGGGTTGAGCCTGAGTCTGTTCCTCCCCATCCAGATCCGCACGACTTCCAGGCACCGGGACATCATTTCCATGGTATCTTTGGGGTGGACTGGGGTGGAGATGTACAACTGAGTATCATCAGGGTACTGATGGAACTCCATCCCAAGGCCATGGATGATCTCACCCAGCGGCTTTATATAGTTTTTGAACAGAAGGGGCGAGAGGACGGATCCCTGCAGCACCCCACAAGTGAGGGACCGCCGAGCCGACCTCTGCCCCCATGCCAACATCGGCTGCGACCGGTCAGAAAGGTAGGAGAATCAGCGTATTATAGTGCCTCCCACTCCCAATCCCTCCAGACAGTGTAGCATGATACCATGGTCGATGGTATCGAAAGCCACCGAGAGGTCTAATAGGACCAGGATAGAGGACCATCCCCTATCCCGTGCCCTCCAGAGATCATCAACCCATGCGACCAATGCCATTTCCGTGCTGTGCCCGGGCCTGAAGCCGGACCAGAGCGAATCCAGATAGACAGTTTCATCCAGGTGCCACTGGAGCTGACACGCAACCACACTCTCAACAACCTTCGCTACAAAAGGAAGGTTGGAGACCGGATGATAATTAGACAAAACAGCCGGGTTCAGGGAAGGCTTCTTGAGGAGGGGCCTCACCACCGCCTCCTTTAAGGCTACCGGTATGAACCCCTCACTCAATGAAGCCTTCACAATACCCTGGAGCCAGTCTCGGGAACCTCCCGGGAGGCCAGCACCAACCAGGAGGGACACGGGTCCAATAAACATGTGGTTGCATTCAGTCACCCCAGAATCCTGTCCATGTCCTCGGGAGCTACAGAGTCAAACTCAGTTGCATTAAGCTGGACTAATGGTGATACAATGGTCAACTTTCAAGTTTATTTAAATTTCTATACTGCCCTTCTCCCCGAAGGGACTCAGGGCTGTGTACAGCCAATAAAACACACAAATACAAACATCAATTAAAAATTAATTAAAAATATAAATTACTATGTGGCTGGATATTTTTTCCCTAAAAGACCAAATATTAAAATCCATTTAAAACGAATAAAAATTTAAAATCTTAAGGGGGGGGATGTGAGGCTAGGCCAAACCGGCCTGAATAAAGAGGTGAGGTTTTAAGGCACGGCGGAAAACACGGAGGTCCGATATTGTCCGTATCTCTGGGGGAAGGTCATTCCAAAGGGTGGTTGCTGCCACATAGAAGGCTCTCCCTCTGGGGGTCGCCAACCGACATTATCTAGCCGATGGCACCCTGAGGAGGCCCTCTCTGTGGGAGCATACTGGTCAGTGGGAGGTATTTGCTGGTAGAATGCAGTCCTGTAAATATCTAGGTCCTATGCCATGGAGCGCTTTAAAGGTTGTAACTAACACCCTGAAGCGCACCCGGAAGACCACTGTCAACCAGTGCAGCTCACGCAGGAGGGGGGTCACATGGGCACAACCCCTGACCCCCATAATTCCCCATGCGGCTGCATTCTGTACCAACTGGGGCCTCCAGGTGCATCCCAAGGGGAGCCCCATATAGAGAGCATTGCAGTAGTCCAGGCGGGCAGTGACGAGCGCTTGAGTGACCATCTGCAAGGACTCCCGATCTAGAAAGGGGCGCAACTGGCGTACCAGGCGAACCTGGTAAAAAGGCCCCCCTGATGATGGCTGCCACATGGTCCACTAAAGACAGCTGTGCATCCAGGAGGATGCCCAGATTGCGAGCCCTTTCCATGCGGGCCAATATTTTGCCCCCAATAGCCAGTGGTGGGAGTCAGCTGCCTATATCGGGATGCCAGAAGCCACAGCCAGTCGGTCTTGGAGGGATTGAGTTTGAGTCTGTTGTTCCCCACCCTGATCCGCACGGCTTCTAGGCACTGGGACATCACTTCGATGGCATCATTGGGGGCCATATTCTTGTAAAGCTTTGTTTTTATATAATAATATGGAGGTGGCTTATTACTGTTGTTGTTTTTTCTGGGGTGTTTCATACACTCCAAATCTGTTTCAGTTCTAGAATTTCCCATTTGTCTCCCATTCCAGAATTAGCCAGGTTTGCCAGTTTTAGGTTTCCAAGATCAGCCTTTGCAGCTGCTGTCTCTTAACTGGGCTCTATATAAAGACTTTGATCAAAATCTTTTTTCCTTGTTTGGGAAAATGCTATGTATATATACACACATTTAATATGCTTGCCTTTATTATTTTTATAAATAACTTCCAATCGACAGGTTCAGTGTCTTATCCACTGAGCCACCTTGATATTTGATAGGAAGGTATAAAATACTGAAACACCCGAGTCCTTCTCAAATCAATGAGTATTGAACATCCCTATTCGTCAACCATTAAGAGATGGGAAATATAATGGCCTGTTTTTAGGTCAGGTTTCAAAAAGAGGTAAATATATTATTGTTCTTTCTTATGAGGATTATTTTACATTAAAAAAGGATGAGACCTGTCTTCCATACTTTTAAAAAAATTTCTGTTGCAAAATTCCATTACATCTAGGTAAGAAATAAACATCATGAACATCTGTCTGGAATTGAAAGAGGTAAACATGGCACCAGAATGAGGGAACAAGACAAATGTTTGATTTAAAGCAAACCATTGTACTTCACACTTAATCTTGCATCAGAAATTCTTAATGCAAACTGTTAATAAGATATGGAAGCATGATTGTATGTTGAATCTTATGACAGTTGCTCATAATGGCATTATAAAAGATCAGAAAGAAAATACATTATTTAAAAATACTTTCATTATCATGGACTTTTCAAAAGCAAAACATGAATTATATTTGAAAAAAGAAAAAGCTGAACTTATATGCTTAACAAATGCTACTAGTGATATATCCAAACCAGAAGGTGATACTGTTGACAAGTAGCGGTTATATAGAAACAAATATCTGTTGCTCAGAGTTGAACTATGGAGTGTTTGGTGCTCTGAGTTTAGCTGCTCATTTGAAATGCTTGCAGACATTTCATTACCTGACATCAGCACACTGATGATGTACCTAGTCAAGTAATGAAACATCTGCAAGCAAACAACCAAACTCAGAGCACCAAGTAGTTCTATACTGTATTTTTAATTCAATTATTTCTACTGTTTTCCTCAGATTTGCTACTGAAAAGATTTAGCTTTATATAAATAGCATTTTTTGGCTTTGTGATCATAGAAGGTATTACCAATCCAACCCCCCCCCCCGCCTAAAAAGTGATTTGATGCATCAGAACTATACTTTTGGAAAAAGTGCTGACGTTCATTTGAATAACATTTTTTATCATGCACATACAAATATTGTATTGAAATTAAGGGATAGTATTTTGGAGTAAGCATATACAAATGTGATACCTTGGGAATACTTACCGTGTAAGATCTGGTTCAGGGAGAGGACTACAAAGCAGCTGGTTGAGATAAAATCCTGCTTGCAGGCAGCACTGCCATTGGCAGAAAGTGTGTGCGACATCTAATTCCAAAGCAACTTTTGAGGTTTTCTTTTCTTTCCACTTCAAGAACTGGCCATGTACAATTTTATTGACCTCAGTATGTGGTCTTTCTGGATCTAGATATGAAAGGATTTTTTTTTTTCTGAACACTGAACAATTTTATTTTTATTGAATGAACACTAGGTAAGGAAGGATACAAAAGTTTCTAAATTTTTAGAACATCAAAATTATCGTCTTTTCTTATTTGCTACCTTAAATTTGGGCACTTCTCCTTAAATGGGAATAGTGTTACAAAAAACAAGAAAGCTTGGAAAAGTATTTTTACTGCTGATGGGTTTTACTGAAAAATAGTGACTTGGTTAATTCTTTTTCATGAACAGTTCATATGATTACTATCTTTAAAATAATTGTGCTGTATTACATCAACTGTAAGACACATGTCTTTTTGTATTTTGCTGTCTCTGTATTCATGGTGCATCTTATATTCGATGGGTATGCTCTGAGAAGCTGCGTGTAATCAACCAAGGTCTCACGAACAGGAATTGGAGTGAACTAGCAGCCATTACTGCAGCTGCTGTGCAGCTGGGATACAGTCATCACTCAGTGACGGTCAATCCCAATCATTATTTAATAAAGCTGTGCCCATAATTGTTTAAAATGTCTTTAAAAATTCACTTTGATGCTGCTGTAGCGGGGGTGGGGGGAGACAGAAGAGACTCGGAGGGGTCTCCTCCCAACCGAGTGGACAGCTGCGGCGTGCATGCATCAGCTGTTCAGTAGCGGTGCATGGATGAGCTGGGGGAGGGGAAGGAGAATAGGAGGTATATGTATGTGGATGGAGGAGAGGAATGACCAGATCCACTTAAAGAGAGAGGCTCTTGGAGGTTTCTTAAAATGTGACTGCTGGGAGGAAAGGAAAATGGCTGAGGAAGCGGAGTCTTGTGGTGGCAGGAGAAAGTGTGGAGTGCAAGCACTGCCGGAAAAAAGGGGATGGTACAATGAAACTAGCAACCCTTGCTGGAATCCTGCAGAGGAGAGGCGGCAGCATTTGTTGTGCTGTGGCGGACTCTGTTCTCCTTGAGGTGGGCTAAAGCCACTGCCAATCCCTTTCTTCTCACCACTAGCAGGTGCAATTGGCAGCAGGTCTTTAAGACTCGTCTTTTTCGTTCCCCACCGCCTCCACCTCAAGAGCTCTGCAGCTTTGGCAGGGGTGCTCTAGCTTTCCCACCTGGATCTTCCTCCTCCTTTTTTCCAGTATCTCCCAGGCCCTCAGAACTCACCCCCCGCCCCCAAACTTTCTAGAGTTGCCACGTTTCACCCTGAGGAAACCCGTGCAGAACTGGCACTGGACGCAGGGGCAACCAGGCTGCCTCTTGCTCCTCGCTAGTGTAATGCAGTATGAGCAAGGTGGCCTGGCCAAGAGTTCGGCGCATGCGGCTGCACTCGCCCTTGCTCTCTTTCATTTTCTGTCCCCCGCATTTAAACATAAACCTACATATTTCTATTTCTCTTAGAAAAATTAGTGTACATCTTTTAATCGGTGGTGTCTTACAATCGATGTAATACAGTATTTTCTTTTTCCTTACAATATTGATTATTTCTTTCTCTTATCTACTACTACTTTTGTTAATTAAGCAACATGCACACATGAACTAAGAATCATGATACAAAAGCTAAATAAATACGTATGTAGTAGTCAACACAATTCCAGATCAGACTTTCATTGGAATATATTACATCCTCTCCCCTTTTCATTTCACAAATTTACATCTTTTATGGTTGTCACTATTACTAGATGGTCAATAGATACTGATCTCCACTACCCACTACTCATACAGTTTTGGTCAATGAAGGCTATCACATAATGTTTCGTGGTAGGCCAGAGGTCTAGGTTAAGTAAGAAACATTTATTTTAGCCAACTGGTTTCTAGACTGCAATTCCTCACCATACCACATTGTTACCAATTATTAGCCCACAATACTGTATATTCTGAAATAGGGTTGGCTAATTTGGATCAGAAAGAAAGTTTCTGCTTTCTCCTTGGAGCAAACTGAGCATAATTAAAAACAAAAACAGGAGCAAGAATAGGTTATTAATTGGAAAAATAATTTATGATTTCTTTAACTGTAACCACTAAGGAAAAGTTGGACTGAATATCTATAACACTGAATGTTTTGCCCAATTTACTATGAAGTATTTTAATATGAAGTTGTCTATATAATACAAAATCTCTTGGCATGTATATCATAATTTCACTTAAATTATATCAGAATTGAACCAAATGGATAAAATTGAACCAAATGAACAAAATTGCCTTTAGTTGAAATAGCTGGAAAGATTCACGTTTCAACTGAACCTGATCCTCTCTAAACCTACCTGGAATGTGCAACATCTTATCTAATTCCCCAAATGTTATTCCAAGTAGTAAGGCTTTGATGTGTTGTAGTGTCACTGTTGGTTCTGAAAACTGGGTCCAATAGCAGGTTACAGCCATAGGGAGCTGCAGCAAAGAAGGAACTGGTTCAAAGATAGTGGCTGACACTCTAAACGTCTCGAACAAGAATAGCAGACGCTCTGCGATGGGTGCCTACAAATAAATGGTAAAACCTTCAAGAAAAAGTTTCCTAAGTAATTTTAAATTTTAAACCTATTTATAATATTATTCACTGGGTATACAAGTTTGCAGTAAGGTTCTTTACAGAAGTACTAATACTTGCATATGATTACTTCTTCCACTTGGTCTGTTTTGGGGAATTGGGATAATTATTAATAAACACTATGCCTTAGTAAATTATCCTCAATCTCTTCCCCCATCCCCAAATATTGTTATCTTTATAATGGGGCCTTCTGTATAAATTTTGCATTGCAACAATCACAAAATATTTTTTAAGAACTGCTTCAATCTTCCCATTCCTTTCTTTTAAAAAATGTAAATATATTTATTTCTCCGAACAATAAAAGTCACAGACTAGATTCAACGACATTTATGGAATGCTGGACTCCACAAAATTTTGGTAGCAAAAAAATGGCAAAAAAACCCCAGACCAAGTAAAAACTGTTAAAACGTTTTGATTTCAAATTTTCTTTACATCCTCTCCAAAGCAACTTTACTTGTACAGCCTACCTGATGAACCACAAAGAGTTTTTCTCTCAAATTCCACTATGTACTTTTGATTAAATGTACTGAGATGTACAGACGTGAATTTTATAAAACTTTATAGTCTTTAATTGCCAACAATTTTTCTTTATTGCAAAATACTATCATAGACGTTCCTTGATAAATTTTGTGGTAGGAATTCCTTGGGGGGGGGGGGGG
>JANHFO010005053.1:14305-27000 GCA_032468095.1 Pareas carinatus
ATATACAATAAAGAACAAGAGTGAGAGAGATCTAGTTTGAAATATACTTATAAAGAATTAGACTCAAATGCTTGCCAAGTTTGCAATGTTTTACCAGTCTTACAGGATTATCAAAAATAAATTATCTTTTACTGTTTATTCTATATATCCTTAAGTCCTTGCATAAAGATTTACTATATACCGGCATATGTGTATGTGTGAATAAATGAAATAGTATTGCAATAAAAAGATAACTTATGTTAGTATTGAAATATAAATGAAGTAATAAAAGATGACAATATTTCAAACCTGTTTCTTTCATATCAGAGGTCTAGTTATGAAGAATCTAAAATGATTTGGTTCACATTTCCTTGCAAGCAAAATGTTTACACTACTTTTTTTCTAATTAGTTGTATAAAATTGTTGTTTTGTTCTAATGTGTGATATTCAGGAAGAATTGAGGGCTCAAATTTCCATTTTCTCCAATGAAATGAACCCTCAAATTGTGCAATGTTTTGTACCACTTCTACCTTCCGGGCTATATTTTCTCAGGTTTACCTTCTTTGTCTTTAATCTTTGAATGTCCTTTTTTCCATCAAACTGATGGAAAACTTGAAAGAATAATAGAAGTAGAAAAGAATGAAAGATATGCCAATTAGTCATCAGATGTGACTATATTAGCAAAAGGTTAATGTGTACAGTATATTTTCTTAAGTATGGTTATCAATGTGCAATAATCAAAGCTATATGCACAAATAGAGAGGGGCAGAGAGAGAGAGAAAATGATGAAAAGAAAACAAATACAAAGGCAAGAGATTCCTGAGAAACTACATAAAAATTATTTATTTGCCATCAACTTGGTTTTTGAAAATATGCGATTCAATAAAACACATTTTATAGCACCCCCTTTCAGCATGAGAAATAAGCTTCTTTATAACTGCCAGCATTAAATGGCAAATTGGACATTTGTATCCAATGGAGAAGATAATATCATTTGTAACTAGGATCAAAGCTGCATTAAATAAACAAACATTTTCATGCTTAAACAAGAACCAGTAAAACAAGAGAACAAACTTCACATGGGGCCTGTTTAGTGAGAAAGAGCAGAGTGACAGGGTGAAATGAAAAAGATTTTACCCATGCCCCTTAAGAGCTCTTTAGTATTTAAGTTGTCTGCAATAGTTTCAAACTGGGAAAAGGCATACAATGCTAAAGCCTTTGATTTATTCTGAAGCGAATGTAGAGTATATACCTCAAGGGCAGCATACTTGTTTCTTTTATCCATTGAATAAATTACCAATTAACCCAATGAGGACTGGATTTCAATTTCTTCAGAGATAATAATTCAACAAGAGTTGAAATGAAATGCAGCTTCCAAAAATTTTATTCTGGAAGGGTCTTTTGAGATTAATCAAAACTTTTGAGCATCTGATTTCCTCCATGAACAGTATGAACAAATTGAGTTAAAACTCATTCTTTATCTCCCTTCTTCAGGTGAAGACTTTATATAGAAGCATATGGTAGCCTTTATCAGAAGAAAGATACCTGAAAAGAGAAAGATATATCTTACAATTCCTGGAATTTTAAAATGTGAACTGTAAATTAGCTAAAAATGTCCAGTTTTAACACTTTTCCATTTTGAAATTTCTATTATGAGATGAAAATAGTTCTGTATGGAATAAGATTTACTGGATGGTAATCTCAAAGGTACATTGAATGTGATGTATATTTACCTTTCTCTGAATTGACTGTGGAAATTCATGACTACATACAGTATCTCTTAGGATCCTAATATTTTGCCTAAAAAGAATTACATCTCTCAGTTCTTTATATTCTTCTACCATTATGCCAATAAAACAAAGATAAAGAGAAGAAAGTTGTCTGTTTTCATTGTAAAACAGAAAAAAAATATTTAGAGATAAGAAGAAATTACAAGAACTCATATTTTTCAAATCCTCTGAGTGTATCCAAAGAGGCTGGTTTTAGTTTTTTCTCTTGGAAGATTTGAGCTCGGTGTTCCTTGGTGACTACGGCAGCTGCGAGGCCACAACAGCCGAAACATTCCATCATGGCAGCCACCGCTCCTCTCCCGCTTCAAGGAACGCCGCAGGTAAGCCCCGAACGGCAAACACCCATACCCAGCTCTATTCAAGGGTTGAAACCCTCGCCGGGTGTGGGGAAGAAATCCCCTGTCCAATGCCGGGTTTCCCCAAGCTCAGGGAGCCCGGCATCTCCAGAACGGTCCAAAGCCCTGTTCTCACTGGACCAGAGCAGGCTCACACCACTTCCTCCCACGCTTCAATTTCATTATTACAGTGTCCAATTACCAATGTGGTTTTACTTGACCTAATACCAAGTTATTGATTCTTCATATGCTCCAAGATATTCTCTGTTCTTTTCTTATGAACCACAATTCAAAATTATCAGTCTTGGTTTATTGCATCCTTTGGATGGTCCAGGTTTCATATCCGCATGTGAGTCCATAACATTGACAAAATATGCTATTGCTGTCAGTGTAATATCCTATTTTGTTTAGTTCTCTATTGATAAGTATAGAACTAACAAGTAGCAGATGTGTCTTTATAGCATGAAAAACTATGTTACTCTTTTAATTAAAAATATATAATAAAATGCAAAAATTATTTTTTATATTTTATTTTATTTATTATTTATTAAACTCTACATTTAAAAAAAATTCTGGAAACAAATACAGAAGCAAATGATACTTATATAACAGCATTACATAAGGTGTCCCTAATGGCCTTCCAAAGAACAGGAAATTGATTCTTTTTACTATATATAAAAAACATGTTTTCTGAACATTGCTATAATTACAGTATTTATATGTATCATTGTTTTATTCTCTAGGATAGTTTATTCATTATTACTGTTGTGTTATTGCATTTGTTTCTGTTGTTACTTAAAACAAATGATATTTATTTTAACTTATACATTGTGCTACGTTAAGCAAATAAAGTCAGAATAGTTTTTCTGTGCCTTATTTACCTCCCATCACTTTTTGTTTTGTTTTGTTTTGGTTTGGGCGTGAAGTGTTTTTAGTATATCTTCTTCCCATTTTCTAGCAGAAAAATTAAAGAAATAAAATATTTTCTTCCTTTAAGTACCTTTAACTACTATCATAAAATATAAAGAAAGAAAGAGAGGGAATTCCTAAATTCCCAAAGTTAAAAACAACAACCCAATCATGAAAAATACTAGAAAGACATTTATCATCTTCCATTGAAACATGAAAGACTTAGTTCCACAATTTGTGATGGTGATATACTTCTGCTCCAGACATTGGAATAAGCAGACATCTTTCTTTCAGTAAAAGTTTCACTTGTCCAGTTGTGTTCAGCACTAGGGGGCAGTGGTCATTTCCATCTCTTAGCTGAGGAGGCCAGCATTGTCTGAAAACATTTGCGTAGTCATTTATCCAGCATGACTATATGCCGAGGCTCACAGAACGTTGCAACTTTCTCAATGATGTGGTACCAATTTATCTACTTGCATTTGCATACTTTTGAACTGTTAGGCAGGCAGGAACTGGGGCAAGTAACAAGAGTTTGCCCCATTGCATGATGCTCAAGTCTTGAACCTGGAGTGTCAACTTTCCAGCCGGCCAGCCCAGTGTCTTAATCACTGAGCCATCATGCCCCATATTTTGTATAAAAAAGTGTTAAAAGTCTCATTAAATCAAGATTAAATATCTTAGGAGAATACAATTTTGATTTAAATGCAAATATAGGTTTAGATACTTCTGCGTGCTGACCTTACAGAACCTCAAAATATCAGATGGGAAAATAATTCAAGATGGTGCTTCATCAAAGAAAATATGTAGTTTCACTTGAAAACTGATTTGAGTGGTGATGATAAAAAAAGTATTGAAATAGAAATGATTACCACTTCATAATATATCATTTATATTTATGGCTAGAGAAAAACTGCCTTGGCCAGTAAGTATAATCACCAACATAAGAATTATTCAGTTAATACATTCATTGTTTGGCTTGAACTCTTAGGATTCTTAACCAGAATAGAGAGACATAAGTTGGAATCATATTTTAATTATACTTTCTGAGCACTCTATAAGCAGCAGTAGGCCTTTACTTTGATATTTGCACTTCATTAACTCAGTTATATTTACAGGGTTGCTCATTTTTTAGTCAATTTATTTTAATAATTACTTTAATGTTACTAAACTCTTTTACTGTAAGTATTAATTTACTTCCAGGTTTACATACATGAGTGTGTCATGGATCTGCCCTCGAATTCCTCTCCAGATGTGAATTCAGAGGAGAAGGGTGAGTTCAAGTCTGCAGATGAAAGCATGGAGCCAAGTATTGGTTAGGATCAGGGGACAGAGAATGCTAACCTGATGGAGCAGCCTCAACTGGGTCAATCAGACAAGCAACATGCTAAGGACGAGGGAGCTTCAGCAAGTTGGCCAGGAGGTGCCAAGCAAGAACTGAGAGCAGCGGCCACCCATTAGCAATCTGAAGGAGGTGGACTCCACAACTCCTCCTGATTCAATGACATATAGGGCAGATATGTGACAGGCACAATGCTGGTCAGCTAGGCTAATCATGAGGAGGCAACTTATGAAGGACTACACCAGCATTGCCTCGTAATCCTGCTATGAAGACTTGAGTGCTGCTGGAGCAGTATGTCCAAATCTGGGCCTTGTGTGCTTGGATCTTGTATCCTGTTCAACTCCTGAACTGCTTTCCCAGACTATGTAGGTGTCCATTGGACTCAGTAACCCAGTGACCCTTGCTGTACTGAGCTTGGAATCAGGACCTGTGCAACAGGGTGCTTTCTGGGGACCTGTTTAAGGGATCTGAATGAACACCTGTAGAACTCTTGCCATATGTGGGGGGGGGGGAGTGGGGCAGCACACCGTATTATATGCATACATTTTAGGCTAGTTTCCAAGATTATTTTACCTTGAAGTTTGCAGCCTTGGGATTATAAACTAGGGAAGCTGAGCATTGCACAAGATTTCTGTCTATATTTATTAGTGTTTTAGTTTTCAATTCATGCTTTACTTGAGAGATGCTACGTTCCCTCTTGGAGAAAATACAAGAATTAAACTGCTGGCAAATATATGTATGCATCTCCAAACTGCCTTTAATAATATTTTTCACCTAGTTTACAAGAAACAGATGTTGATGGATGTCCCTTGATCATTTTTTAAAATTGGCATTACATTTCTTTTTTATTATCTAGAAGACTATTTAATTCTTGTATTATATAGATAGAAGGTTCACAATTTTACATTTGACTTCTCTTATAGAGAATATAATTCTATTTGTGTAAACCTCTGATTTTGCTTCAAGAGTGTATTTAGGGCCTTTTTGCTTTTATTGAAGTTGAGGACAAGGCAAATCTGTTTATTGTGATTTGACTATTACTTATATTTCATTAAGAATGGAATAGAATGGACTCTGTGGAACTTTCTAGTCATTATAGCCAACAAGATTTCTAGATTTCACAATAGAAAAGAATACCAAGTGTGGACCCTGGTATCATAAGCAACAAGAAATAGCATGTTTAAACAATGAAAAAGGCACAGTGATAGATTTCACAGCAGTTTGATGACAAAAATAACAATATATGTAGATATTATATGCCAAGGAATGTGAAAAGGATGGATCTAATCTAATTTTAAAGGGAAGAATGTTCCATAAAGTGGCCGTGATGACAGAGAAAGCTGTCATCTACTGGTACCTATTAAATATACATCCCTACCTGCAGCCTGCTGAATGGGATGGACTGACATAACCTAGTTCCATGCCATGAAGGGCTTTAAAGTTTCAAACCAGATCTTTGAATTGGACCCACAAGCAAACTGGCAATCACCACAGTTCACAGAGCAGAGATATAGTACATGCTGTTCTAGAAGCACACATACTGTAACTGTCCAAGTTGTTGTGTTCTGTACAAGCAGACGTTTCCAGACACTTTTCAAGGGACATCCATGTGGAGCACACTACAAAAGTCCAATCTGTGCAAAGCCTTCTTAAAAGTCAGAGTCTAGGAAGATTCCAATATTGTCGAGTGGGTCTGTCTGAGGCAGGGAAATCCCATCCAGTATCAAAGGTGGCACTGCCCTAAAACTGGAAGGTCCCCAAATGAAAGCCACTCATCTGAAGCCTGTTGCTCTCTGTTTAGATCCTCACAGCTTCCAGGAACCAGAATAAATTACCCACAACATGCTTTAATTTGCCTGGATTAGAGAAATATAATTGGTTATCATCAGTACACTAATGACAATTCACCCATGATGATGGATGAACACATATCACATAGATATTAAAGAGAAGATGAGAAATTACTAGCGCTTCTGCACCCACATAATATGAACCACCTGTACCCAATAATTACTGACTGTAATTGCCCCTGAAAAAGGAGACAAACTAGTATAACACTGTCCAACCCATCCCTAATTCTAGGAGAGAATCCAGAATAAGATGGTCGATGGTACTGAAAGCTGTTAAATGTTAAGTAGGGCAGGAATGGATTCATATCCCTGTGCCATCCATGCCCAGAAGTCATCCAAAACGATGGCCAATGTTGTTTCCATCTCATATCTGATTAGTCAAGCATGGCAATGGATTAACAAGACTGATACAGTAGTGGACTAGATTCAGCAACACTGCATT
The DNA here is from genome assembly GCA_032468095.1 of Pareas carinatus. NCBI lineage: Eukaryota > Metazoa > Chordata > Lepidosauria > Squamata > Pareidae > Pareas > Pareas carinatus. The sequence goes on from JANHFO010005053.1 coordinate 20,950, forward strand.
TGAATCCTAGTAAGATAGAGGGCTCCCGGATCAATTACTTGTATTGTTTGTTTATTCTGCATAGGATTCCATTTCTTTATAGAAGTAAACCGAGAGTTGCAGGTGTTTGTGGATTGATCTTTGTAATAAAAAGTCTAAATAAATAATTTAGTTGCTTCTATTTTCAGCTTTATGCGTTAATTGTAACCTTTCAGGATAGAAAGTTAGACAGAATAATCCATACTTTGATAATTTCAGGTATGTATTGTAATAATATTCTTAATATGGACTTTCCTTGTGAGAATCTAGAAACTAAAACACATAATTACAGCCCTGAAGGACCTATACTTACAAAAGGTTTCTCAGCCTTGAGCAGATGATGGTAAATCCTCTTCTCAAATCAAATCAGATTAATAAATAAATGGTTTATATAAGTCCTGAGTCCTATGAGTGGTGCAGAGATACATGCTGGGCATTACACAACAGGATAGAAAGACCTGCACATGGATTAGAGAACAAATGAAAGCATACCATATCATCAAGAGAGTAAAAGAAGTCAAATAGAAATAAGCTGGTCATATAACAAGAAGAAATGATGGCAGGTGGACCAAAGCAGTCATGGAGTGGATCCCACTTGATAAAAAATGCCCATCAAAGAGATCTAAAACAAGATGGATCAATAACATCAGCAAATATTATGGGTCCAATTGGCAAAAGAAAACTCAGGACCATATTGGTTGGAAACATGAGAAAGAAGCTTTAATTCTGCAGTGGATAGAAAAGAATTCTAAATAAGCAATCTACAAGTCATACTAGGATACTAAATAAAACAACTACTATAGATTGTAGGATACAAGCAACAAAGTTAATTGTCATACAAATAATAAACTAGGGAATAGGAAAGATGAGAAAGATAATAGTGATACAGCTCTACTGGATAGTCTAACGGTGGAAGTTAGTTGTTTAGCAGAGTGATGGCATGGAGAAAAAACTGTACTTCTGTCTAGTTGTTTTGGTGTGCAATGCCCTATAGCGACGTCTGGCCAGAAGAAGTTGAAACAGTTTATGTCCAGGATGTGAGGGATCTGTAGTTATTTTCTCAGCTATCTTTATGGCTCATGCAGTCTACAGGTCTTCAATGGAGGGTAGGTTTGTAGCAATTATTTTTTCTGCAGTTCTAATTATCCATTGAAGTTTGTGTCTGTCTTGTTTGGTTGCCATGCCAAACCAGACAGTTATAGAGATGTAAATAACAGACTCAATGATTCCTTTATAGACCTGTATCAGCAGCTCCTTGGGCAGCCTGAGCTTTATGAATTGGCGCAGGAAGAACATTTTTTGTTTTACTTTTTGATGACATTTTTGATGTTAGATGACCATTTTAAATCTTGAGCTATTATAGAACCTAGAAACTTGAATGTCTCTAATATTTATACTGTGTTGTCTAGTATTGTGAGAGGTGGTAGAATAGAAGGGATTCTCCTAAAATCAACAAACATTTCTACAATTTTGAATGTGCTCAGTTCAAGATTGTTCCGGCTGCATCACAAGGCTAGTTGTCCAATTTCTCATCTGTATGCAGATTTGTCATTGTCTTGAATGAGGCCATCACTGTTGTATCATCTGCAAACTTTGGTACTTTAACAGAGTGATCCTTTGAGATGCAGTCGTTGGTATTGAGACAGAAGAGGAGAGGAGAGAGCACACAGCCCTGGGGGGCTCCTGTGTTGATTATACATGTATCTGATGTGATTTTGCCTAGCTTCCTCTGCTGCCTCCTATCTGTTAGAAAATTTATAATCCATTTGCAGGTGTGGACAGACTAGTTTGGTTAGAAGAATATCTGAAATGATGGTATTAAATGCCAAGCTGAACTCTACAAAAAGGACTCTTGCGTAGGTCCTTGGAAATTCAAGATGTTGAAGTATGTAACAAAAGTTAGACAATGACTAAAATGATGAAAGTTCTCAATGATCAGATTATTTGAGAAAAACTTTCATAGAAGTTTAGGTGGAGAAACATTCAACCATTCTGAATCCTTTTGTTTGCTTTTTGTTTAATAGACTTTTTGCAATTTCTTAATTTGGAAACAAAACTAAAATTGAAGATTAAAGTAGAAAAACTGTTACAAAGTACATACAAAACAATCAGCATTTAGAAGCTAAATGTAAATTAAATTCAGGTTTATATCATAATTGAATATACTATGCTGGGGGAAATAATTTTCCTTATAACAAATATATTTTCTGGTTGAGTTAATGCTTGCCAAAGAGTTTCAGCCAAAAACATTAGTGGACACACAGATTGATATGACAAGAGAGGCATAAGAACTTTAAATAGGTCCAAAAAGTATATAGAAAGCCAGTGAAATTATTTGAAAACTTGCATGAATTATGTATATGCAAGTGTATGATATGAGATAACATTTTACACTAATGAAGCTTTTAATCTCTTTTCAGAAGTCTTTTTTATAAAGTGTTGTTACAAATGTTCATGTTTGGAATGTTTGTCATCAAAAGAAAATCACATACATTTTTTTTCAAGTGAGTATAAATCCATTCTGTTTTCCTCAACCAACCTATCAGCCAAAACGAATTCCTATAATTTAAATATACTTTTAGCTCATTTGCATATGAAAAGCAACTTTGATTTTCAGGAGAAATAATCAGCTAAATAATGCTTTGTCATAATTCCCTAAGTCATTTTTCCTTGCCTCTTAACATAACCCAGATTTAAAAATCCAATTTATAATTATACTGATCCTTCTTTGGTTGAGTCTTCATAGATAATCAGGTGGGATTATCTGAGTGTATATATGTGAATGTACAAATACACCCATTCACATAAATATACATACATCTGTTCTTTGAAAAATCCACTTGAGCTCAGAGTACTGCAGCAGTAAAATCAAAAGTACTAAGTATTTTCAAAGTCAGATGAAAATTCTAATGCATTTTTTTGGTAGTAACAGTAGTAACAGATGCTATTTCCTCAGGTAAATAGAAATTATTATACATTAAATTTTTTATTAAGAAACATCAAAGAGACAAAGAAACATGTTCCCCTTCATATCTGAATTCAATTCATAATTGGAATATGACATGATTTGAAAGATAATTGCTCTGTAACATTAGGTAACATTAACATTAGGTAACTGCCAAGTATAGAGTTTCACAAAAGATTGGTATGCATTATACCTGACAAGCATATTTTCTTTTTAAAGGTAAAGACTCTCTTGAGTCAAACTAGATTTATGGCAACGATACAGATATGTCTATGTTTTTTCAGAGCAAGACAGAAATAGTTTGCCATTACCATTTTATAGGATATTGTTCCAATTTTCCAATTTAGTCGTGATAATTTACCAGATGAGATGCTGTTCCTTGCTGGGATAGTGGTTTTAAAGAGGTAGTTTATTCTACTATTTAAGCAGTTCTATTTCTGTTTATGCATTTTTGAGAGAGAATTGAATCATTGAAATAAACTGTTTATGGGTCTGCTCTTGAAGACCATCTGTGAACCTCAGCTAGTAGCATAAAACATTTTGGTCTAATCTGAACTACTTCAAATAGCCACTTAACATTAATGTTGTGGTAGCTACATTAGATGCTACTTGGTTTCTAGGAGTAATTCAAGGTGTTGATTTTTAGTCTCTAATTTTACATATCTTGTGAACTCCCATATTGTAAAACATGTAAGATTAAAACATTTGACTTTCAGAAATGGGTTGTTTAGGAAAAATTCAAAATAATACAGAATTTAGAGACATTTATGCATATGCGTATGCATATGCGTATAGGTATACGTATACGTATAGGTATACATATACGTATACGTATAGGTATATGTATATGTGAGAGGTTCAGTGGCTCAGTGGCTTAATGAAGTTGGAGATGGTTTCTGCTCTAGAGGTTCAAGTTCTAGCACTGTGTGCCATGGTGAGCTCCTGTCACTTGCCTCAGCTTCTGTCCACCTAATAGTTTGAAAGCAAGTTCTATGTGAGTAAATAAAATAGGAAACTTGGTAGGGAGACGAGCTGGTGCTCCATGTAGGCAGGCAGATTCCTGTCTTCTGAACCTTCCCAGTTGCACACATTTGCAAATCAGCTCTGAGGAAGGGAGATCTTGGATGATACTGCAAGAAGAGCTACTTTTCTTCCTTCTGGTGTGACACCAGTTTGCTCTCTTGTGACACACTATGGGAAGCATGTAAGCATGTACCTGACAGAGCTAAATAGGCAATCAAACTACTTCTCTGCAATTGCATTGCAGTCTGCTGGTTAATGTAACAATGCCATATGCTAATAATAATAATCTTAAGTCCTTGGCTAGGACTTGAATTGTTAATTTCTTTACCAGTCCCAGACTGTGAATTGAATTGAGATTAATAATAATAATAACAAGAAAGAATAAATGAAGAACAGAATGGAGACATGGGAAGATAAAGCACTACATGGCCAGTACATTAAAAAATATAGCAGGCAAAGCAGATAATAACAAGACCGGGCAATGGTTAAGAGCAGGAAAGTTGAAGCAAGAGACCGAGGGACTAATTCTGGCAGTACAAGACCAAGCCTTAAGGACAAATGCATACAAAGTCAAAATCAAAAAGAAACAGTGGATTATCTGGTAAGCTGCCGCAAGAAGATCGTTCAGACTGACTACAAGCAGCGGCATGACAAAGTAGCAACAATGGTGCATTGGAAGATCTGCAAGAAATATTATTTGTCTACAAGCAAGAATTGATGGGACCATAAAATAGATAAAGTAATAGAAAACTAAGAAGTTAAACTGCTCTGGGATTTTAGAATCCAAATAGACAAACACCTCGTACTTAACAATTGTCGATAAGAAAGACAAAAAAGTCTGGATAGTGAATGAGGCAGTGCCTGGAGACAGCAGATTAGAAGAGAAAGAACTGGAGAAGATCACAAAATACAAAGACTTACAAGTAGAAATAGAATGACTGTGGCAAAGGCAAGCAAGGTAGTCCCAATAGTAATAGCCACCTTAGGTGCAATCCCAAAACAACTGGGGCACCACTTGAACACCATCGGCATTAACAAATTCGGCATCAGTCAGTTGCAAAAGGCAGCTTTACTGGGAACAGCTTCCATCCTGCGACACTATCTGTAATACCATCAAACATCCACATCTGCCTATCCCAGGACCTTGGTAAGGACTCGATAGGTAGACAAAAATGCCAAATCCAGTCTGAACATCTGGAAGACTATGCAATGACAACAATAATAATATATGGATAGTAGAGAGAACTGTTAGCATTTTTTGAGATTGCTTGTTGAACATCCTGTGATTTTATTGATTTGGCCTTGTTGATTTGGTCTTAATATTGTTTGAGGGTACTCCTGTTTGCTGTTAGGATCATATGCTTAAAAATAGATTAAGGAAAACAAATAAATACATAAATAGGTGTGGCTGGCCATAGTGTAGATGTTTCAGAAAGTTTTAGTTCACAAATTGTTGAAGAAAGCAAGCAACTGTTAAACCCACTATAAAAATTAGAAATCCAATTTTTTTCAATCAAAGCTCATTTTATATAATATATCTGAATTTCACAAAATTCATGATTCAGTTTTATTCTGTATTGGCATTTCTTTCTCATTTAATTTGAGCAAATGGATTTTGAATTTTTTGGTTAGAAGTTTTTTCAGTAACTTTAAGAGGAACTCTTTAAAAAATACCAAGATATAGTCCTCATAGCAAACATATTAAATCATTCTTATTTTCAGATAATTTCTGGCCACTTTCTAAAGATAAAAGGGGTCTTTGAAGCTTATATTTATGTAAACCATGTCTGGAGAATCAATCCCATTTTCTAAATTAAAACCATTTTCCTTGTATCCTTTAGTTTGGTCAACTATAAAGCCATCTGTGAAATCATCCTTGTTTGCCAGACAACAATATTCTATGGTACGTCTGGCCTATCTAAATACTATAAACAAGGCTACACTGTTCATTCTGGGAGAAAAATTATTGAAGAAGAGATAGATAGATAGATAGATAGATAGATAGATAGATAGATAGATAGATAGATAGATAGATAGATAGATAG